>JBBPBX010003568.1:41619-81744 GCA_038048925.1 Garcialebias charrua
TGTAGCTGTTAACGTCTGTAGCTGTTAACGTCTGTAGTTGTTAACGTCTGTAGTTGTTAACGTCTGTAGTTGTTAGCGTGTGTAGCTGTTAACATCTGTAGTTGTTAGCGTGTGTAGCTGTTAACGTCTGTAGCTGTTAACATCTGTAGCTGGTAACATCTGTAGTTGTTAACGTCTGTAGCTGTTAATATCTGTAGCCTAGTTGTTAACGTCTGTAGCTGTTAACATCTGTAGTTGTTAGCGTGTGTAGCTGTTAACGTCTGTAGCTGTTAACATCTGTAGCCTAGTTGTTAGTGTGTGTAGCTGTTAACATCTGTAGCTGTTAACATCTGTAGCCTAGTTGTTAGTGTGTGTAGCTGTTAACGTCATTAACTGTTAACATCTGTAGCCTAGTTGTTAGTGTGTGTAGCTGTTAACATCTGTAGTTGTTAACGTCTGTAGCTGTTAACATCTGTAGTTGCTAGCGTGTGTAGATGTTAACATCTGTAGCTGTTAAAGTCTGTAGCTGTTAACATCTGTAGCTGTTAACGTCTGTAGCTGTTAACATCTGTAGCTGTTAAAGTCTGTAGCTGTTAACATCTGTAGCTGTTAAAGTCTGTAGCTGTTAACATCTGTAGCTGTTAACGTCTGTAGCTGTTAACATCTGTAGCTGTTAACATCTGTAGTTGCTAGCGTGTGTAGATGTTAACATCTGTAGTTGTTAGCGTGTGTAGCTGTTAACATCTGTAGTTGTTAGCGTGTGTAGCTGTTAACATCTGTAGCTGTTAACATCTGTAGTTGTTAGCGTGTGTAGCTGTTAACGTCTGTAGCTGTTAACGTCTGTAGCTGTTAACGTCTGTAGCTGTTAACGTCTGTAGCTGTTAACGTCTGTAGTTGTTAACGTCTGTAGTTGTTAGCGTGTGTAGCTGTTAACATCTGTAGTTGTTAGCGTGTGTAGCTGTTAACATCTGTAGCTGTTAACATCTGTAGCTGTTAACGTCTGTAGCTGTTAACATATGTAGTTGTTAACGTCTGTAGCTGTCAGAGATGCTCACAAGTCATTTTTTGCAAGTCCAAGTCAAGTCTCAAGTCTCTGATCTCAAGTCCAAGTCAAGTCTCAAGTCTCTGATCTCAAGTCCAGGTCAAGTCCAAGTCAAGTCTCAAGTCATTGATCTCAAGTCCAAGTCAAGTCTCAAGTCTCTGATCTCAAGTCCAAGTCAAGTCCAAGTCAAGTCCCTAATATTTGAGTGACACCGTGAATGAATGTATGCTATTCATTCGCAAACAATGGACATTAAATGTCTCTCCTTTTAAAAATATCCAGGTTAACATTAGATTAACACACTGACGCTAAGCTTGTTTGTAGCAGCTGCTAACAACCTTTTAGGCAGTGACTACACGTTACAGCTTATTTTTATCTGAATGTAGAGGCCAAAACATTACATTAAATGTCTCTCCTCAATTCAATTCAGTTCAGTTTATTTATACTGTATAGCTCCAAGTCACAAGTTGTCTCAGGGCACTGAACAGAAACAATCAAATGTAAAAATAATAAGTTAACAGAAACTTTAATATAAAAATAATGGTAACACTATTTATCTGAGGAGACTGCTTTGAGTTTAACTCCATGTTATAAAAAAGCTACAGTAGTTAGCCAGAGTTATTTCAGGATGAAATAATTTGAACTTCTGTTTGAATTTAATGCTATGAACTTTTTCCTTTTTGTTACATTTACCGGTACTATGAATTTCTCACAGGGCAGAGAGCCAACATGGAGGACTCACAAACATATACAGTATTATTATTATTATACAGTACAAATAATATTGTCCAGTGTCTGATGCTGCAGTCATGTTACTGAGCTCCCACTGATGGGCTAACCTGGTTCCACCACAGCAGCAGGATCCTCAGACAGAACAGCTGGTGGGATGTCCTGGTATCTGCAGCCCTCTCTCCATTTGTTTCTTCATGGACATGGAGCTGTGACATTATGTTGTGCCTCTTCCTCAGCAAAAAGCTCCTCCAGTGGAGACTTTCTGGACAGACTGCAGGAAGTTCCTAAACAAACAACAGGTTTATCAGTATTATCAGTAAAAAGAGATTATTAAATCATTTTTAAGACTGAGAATGTATACAATTATTAGCTCTGTTGTTATTGCCTAACTAACCTATTCAATAATTCTTCAAACTGTGACATTCACTCATAATGGAATGAAAGAGAACATAAACAGAAATTATATAATAATGAAAACTAGAGACATTAAAACATTTTAAAAGACACAGAGAACTTTAAATGAATTAAGAATGTTAATAAGTGTTGGATTTGAGTGCAATGTAAGTGCAATCCATGGTTGAATTGAATCCACATCTGAAAAGGGATGCAACCTTTTCACAACATATGCTGTAACTGTTTTGTGGCACTCGGTTACACTGACGTATTTACCTTGGACAGTCACTGGTGAACACTGTGAAGCCATTTCAGGTCGTTTGTCTAAGAAAAAAAAACGAGCTAACGTTAGCATCGTGTTTGTATTTGAGCTGACTTACCGCTTTAAGCGGAGTATAACTTATTAGCTGCCTTAATGTTGGTATGAGACTAGTTTATAGTTTATTTATTTACCTGATGGAGCCGAAGAGGTAGCGATTAGCGAAAAGTTCGGCGGAGCGTTTTGCAGACGGACCACTCTGTACTTCCGGTCGGATACGAAGCGAAAATAATCCGGTGGAGAGCGTCAAAGACGGGACACTATTTTACTTCTCCACCCTCCTTTGCATGATAGAAAATTATTGCAAGTGCTGCACTGACCTGACTAGGGCTGGGCGATATGGAAAAAATCATATATCACGATATGGACTTTTTTATATCACGATAACGATATATATCACGATATATACAACACGATGTGTGTGTGTGTGTGTGTGTACAGGAAAAATTTGGACCAAAGTTTTTTTATTTTATTATTTTACTACAGATAGTTACAATTATAAGAATGTGAACAAAAAGAACAAGGAAATTTGGACCAAAGTAGAAACTAGATCTACCTAAGATCTACCTTAATTCAAGGAGTACGATTATGGAATGACTTAATGCCAAATGACAAATGTTAAGGAAGCCAAATCATTCCTTGTATTTAAGAAACTGGTAAAAAATGAATTGCTAAAAAAATATAAATGAATCTAATTTAATGTGTGATATATGTGAATTGAAAATTGACTGAGTTATTTACTTATTTTGTTACTGTATTATAGAAAATATTGTTTGAACTGTTATTAGATGAATAAGGAGCAGATTTAACTAGATTTATTCTTCATACAACAGAAAAGGATTAAAACATTACTGCATTAAAACATTAATCCTTTTCATAACCTTTCATTTTATTTTTTTATTTTTTTTCTATTATGAATACGTTAATTGTTGTATTTCATATTATAAAATGAATAAACTAACAAACAAACAAACAAACTCCTTTTCTACTTTGGTCCAAATTTTTCCTGCAGGTGGCGGTAAAACAACAGCTGCTAATGAAACTCACGAAGAAGAAATCCGCTCTGAAGTTTGAGTAAACAAAGCAAGAAACAGAAAAGAGAAAACGTTGCGTTTGATTGCGGTTCTGTTGTGTCTCTGGTCTGTTTTGTATTGGTTAACTGGACCCGAGTTCGGACTCGGTTGGACTCTGGGTTCGTGTCCTCTGGACCCATTTTGTCTCAGAGTTTCAGCGGAGCGAAATAATGGAAGCTAACAAGGTGAGCTTCCCCCTCTTTTTGGTAAAAGTTATTCTTCTTGGACTGCCTGTGCAGCTGTTTCTCCTTGTTGTGAGTGACACCGGCTCCATGCGCCTGCGGCTCTGTTGCTCTCGAGTTTAACAACGTAAAGCATGTGTCGCAAACCCGCGCGGCGCGCGTGCGTCAAACAAAGCAGCGCCGTCATCTCGCAAAACCCCATATGAAGCTTCTTTGCGACAGTTATTTTTTTATTCTTATTTATCACGATAGAGACGATAGAAGGAAAGTAGCACGATAGACACGTTTCTATCGTCCCCACGATATATATCGTCATATCGCACAGCCCTAGACCTGACTGGTCATTTTATTAAATTAGTACGCTATCGATAGCAGATGCACACTTCCGGTGGATTCTTCTTCGTTGGTTTTCGGTGGCGGCTACTTCCGGTCGGCTAACTAGCATCGAACATAGGAATCGCAAATTAATATTTTGAACGATTTCGGGAAAACCGGACAGTTAGTCCCGGTTCCGAACAATTCTCGATGCTCACGAGTCTCAAATGGCGAGTCCGAGTCGAGTTGGAAGTCTTTTGAATGCAAGTCCGAGTCGAGTTGGAAGTCTTTTGAATGCAAGTCCGAGTCGAGTCTGAAGTCTCTGTTTTTGCGACTTAAGTGCGACTCGAGTCTGAGTCCCAAACTCGAGTCCCCATCTCTGGTAGCTGCTAACATCTGTTGCTGTTAATGTCTGTAGTTGTTAGCGTCTGTAGCTGTTAACATCTGTAGCTGTTAACATCTGTAGCTGTTAACATCTGTAGCTGTTAACGTCTGTAGCTGTTAACGTCTGTAGCTGTTAACGTCTGTAGCTGTTAACGTCTGTAGCTGTTAACATCTGTAGCTGCTAACATCTGTTGCTGTTAATGTCTGTAGTTGTTAGCGTCTGTAGCTGTTAACATCTGTAGCTGTTAACATCTGTAGTTGTTAACGTCTGTAGCTGTTTACATCTGTAGTTGTTAACATCTGTAGCTGTTAACATCTGTAGCTGTTAACGTCTGTAGCTGTTAACATCTGTAGTTGATAACGTCTGTAGCTGTTAACATCTGTAGCTGTTAACGTCTGTAGCTGTTAACATTTGTAGCTGTTAACTTCTGTAGCTGTTAACTTCTGTAGTTGTTACGTCTGTAGCTGTTTACATCTGTAGTTGTTAACGTCTGTAGTTGTTAACATCTGTAGCTGTTAACGTCTGTAGCTGTTAACATCTGTAGTTGTTAACGTCTGTAGCTGTTAACATCTGTAGCTGTTAACGTCTGTAGCTGTTAACATCTGTAGCTGTTAACTTCTGTAGCTGTTAACATCTGTAGTTGTTAACGTCTGTAGCTGTTAACATCTGTAGTTGTTAACGTCTGTAGCTGTTAACATCTGTAGCTGTTAACGTCTGTAGCTGTTAACATCTGTAGCTGTTAACGTCTGTAGCTGTTAACATCTGTAGCTGTTAACTTCTGTAGCTGTTAACATCTGTAGTTGTTAACGTCTGTAGCTGTTAACGTCTGTAGCTGTTAACATCTGTAGTTGTTAATGTCTGTAACTGTTTACATCTGTAACTGTTAACGTCTGTAGCTGTTAACATCTGTAGCTGTTAACATCTGTAGTTGTTAACGTCTGTAGCTGTTAACATCTGTAGTTGTTAACGTCTGTAGCTGTTAACATCTGTAGCTTTTAACGTCTGTAGCTGTTAACATCTGTAGTTGTTAACGTCTGTAGCTGTTAACATCTGTAGTTGTTAGCGTCTGAAGCTGTTAACATCTGTAGTTGTTGGCGTCTGTAGCTGATAACATCTGTAGCTGTTAACATCTGTAGCTGTTAACATCTGTAGCTGTTAACATCTGTAGCTGTTAACGTCCTTAGCTGTTAACATCTGTAGTAGGGATCCACCGATACCAGTATCGGGTATCGGTCCGATACCAAGTGCGTTTACTCGTACTTGTACTCATAAAAGGGCTCTGATACTACAGGACCCGATACCAGTTTCATTTCATTTCATTGACTATGTAAGAGTTCAAATGTAAAACATTTTATTTTTTTGTACGTTTGGACATACTTTACAGATTACCAATAGTAATGTACTTTGTTTATTTATGTTTGAAGTGTCTTATGAAAATAAACAGTTTAAGTTAATTAGAATGATTTTTAAAAATATTAATTAGTACTTGTATCGGTCCTTGGTATCGGCAAGTACTTTGATTTAAGTACTTGTACTTGTACTCGGTTTTCAAAAATCTGGTATCGGTGCATCCCTAATCTGTAGCTGTTAACATCTGTAGCTGTTAACATCTGTAGCTGTTAACATCTGTAGCTGTTAACATCTGTAGCTGTTAACATCTGTAGTTGTTAGCATCTGTAGCTGCTAACATCTGTAGCTGTTAACATCTGTAGCTGTTAACATCTGTAGCTGTTAACATCTGTAGCTGCTAACATCTGTAGCTGTTAATGTCTGTAGTTGTTAGCGTCTGTAGCTGTTAACATCTGTAGCTGTTAACAGCTGTAGCTGTTAACGTCTGTAGCTGTTAACATCTGTAGTTGTTAACGTCTGTAGCTGTTAACATCTGTAGTTGTTAACGTCTGTAGCTGTTAACATCTGTAGTTGTCAACGTCTGTAACTGTTAACATCTGTAGTTGTTAACGTCTGTAGCTGTTAACATCTGTAGTTGTTAGCGTCTGAAGCTGTTAACATCTGTAGTTGTTAGCTTCTGTAGTTGCTAACATCTGTAGTTGTTAGCTTCTGTAGCTGCTAACATCTGTAGCTGTTAACATCTGTAGCTGTTAACATCTGTAGCTGTTAACGTCCTAAGCTGTTAACATCTGTAGCTGTTAACGTCTGTAGCTGTTAACATCTGTAACAGTTAACGTCTGTAGCTGTTAACATCTGTAGCTGCTAACATCTGTAGCTGTTAACATCTGTAGCTGCTAACATCTGTAGCTGCTAACATCTGTAGCTGTTAATATCTGTAGCTGTTAACATCTGTAGCTGCTAACATCTGTAGCTGTTAACATCTGTAGCTGCTAACATCTGTAGCTGCTAACATCTGTAGCTGTTAACATCAGTAGTTGTTAGCGTCTGTAGCTTTTAACATCTGTAGCTGTTAACGTCTGTAGCTGTTAACATCTGTAGCTGTTAGCATGTGTAGCTGTTAGCATGTGTAGCTGTTAGCATCTGTAGCTTTTAGCATGTGTAGCTGTTAGCAGCTACGTCTCGTTGTCGCGTGCTTGGATAATCTAGTCTCGTGACTGTGTGTGTGTTTTTCTGTGTAGGAGCAGGAGCTTCACGTCAGACCTCCACCAACCACATGTTTGTTCTCTAACAGGTATGGTTGTAATTTCTAGTAAAATTGTTCAATATTATACTTCGGTCCAGCAGCCTCCACTTCTAAAAGTCAGCGCTCACGCGGTTTGGTTGTGCACGCGCTAACACCATGAATTAGATAGTCACGCTTGCGAGGTTCTTTCAAAATAAAAGCTGATGTGTGTCTCCTGTTGGTACAAACTCTGTACATAAAACACATGTTAGCACTGGAAGCTGTAATGGGACCAACATTCCTGCTCAGCTGTTTCCACTAAAAGTTTGAATGTCGCCCCCATATCCAAAGAGTAGAGAACTTTTTGTGTTGCTAAGTTAAATAAATAAAAAACTTCAATGTGTTTTTCATGTTTTGACTCTAGATGATTGAAGTCATTCTTGCTGGTCTATGTTCAGAAATGATTTTTAATGTCCTCCTGTGAATTAGGGCTGGGCCATATCATATTGTTACCGGTAATACCGGTATAAAAAGCTTGCCCGGGCAAAAAACTTATATCATGATATGCTAATTTCATGACGTAATACGTCAGGGCGCCCCGCCCCTTAACACCCGAGTGCTTTAAACTACTGCGCACATCCCCTCCACTGTCTGTACTGGTGTAAAACGCTAATTAGTTACTGCTAAAATGTTAAAAACAACGCGCGCGCATCTCAGCTTCTCTCCCCCCTGCTCTGCAGGCACAGACAGCTCAAATGTCCCCCTCTCCCCCCGCCCCGCTCTGACCAGCTGCGTGTCCTCGCTGTAAACTGTACAAACACGCGCGGCTCCACAGTCGCTCCATCAGAGATAGATCAGTTAAAAAAATGAATCAGAGGAATGACACGTTCCTGCATGAACAGATGAAGAAGCTGAAACATGAACAAGTTTCAGGGTCAGCTGATCAACTTGTAGTTACAGCTCATTTAAAGGCAACATATAATTTGTTGTATGTTTCATTTATGCTCAAAAATATCTTAAGCTTCATTTTATTTAGGCTAGTTGTTTTAGGAAACTACACCTGCACTTTAAAAATGATCTGTTATTTAGATTGAAAAAGTCTGCACAAAATATAGATTAAAAAAACCACCACAAAAACTAAAGTGCAGGTGTAGTTTTACTTGGAGACTACCGTATTCGCCGGAGGATTATACGCTCCGGTGTTTAATACGCTTTGTCAAATTATTAACAATAAACACGAAAAAATTGTACACTATACGCTTCGGTGTTTAATACGCGTCATCGCCACGCGACGCGTCAGCTTTGTCCTGACCAAGATGGCGGCGACAGGACCAAGCCAGTACGAAGAACTTCACAAAGAAACACGGTAAAAACTTATTTCTTTGCGAGAAAAAATATATTTCTAAGCTGACTTTATAGAAGACGTGTTCCTGAGTTTAACGAAATGTTCAAATCAGCTGGATTAAAAAAAAAAAAGTTGGCCGAATTTTATGCAGGCGCCAAGCGGGTCAGATTGGACGCTTTCTTTCTTTAAATTTAGCTAAATAAACGCTTAAAAATATATTTCTTAGCTGACTTATGGGTAATAGTAGACGTACTCCTGAGTTTAACGAAATGTTCAAATCAGCTGGATAAAAAAAAAAGTTTGCCGATTTTTATGCAGGCGCCAGGCGGGTCAAACCGGAGCTTTCTTTCTTTAAATTTAGCTAAATAAACGCTTAAAAAATATATTTCTTACCTCACTATAGCAGACGGGCTCCTGAGCTGAACCAAATGTGAAATCAGCTGGATTTAAAAATCCGCGGTGTGGTTTATGAGTGGTATCTTGCAAACAAAAACAGCTACCGGTACATCCATAGCAGGGAGCGGGCAGCGACAGAGTAATCAGTCCGACCAAAGGAGGCCTTTTTCGGACACATGCAAGTAGAAACTTCTGGAAGTGGCCCCTCTTCCTCTTTGCTCTCTGAGTCCTCTGCTGGCTGCTGCCTACAGCGCCCATATAGCGGCCGAAACTGGTATTGCACCATTTTTGCCAAAAATGAAAAACGAAGTATCAGAGCGAAAAATGGGTCTAAAAATATGGGAAAAAATCCATAAATAATACTCTTCGGTGTTTAATACGCTGGATATTCAAATTAGCAAAAATACTGCGTATTATAGTCCGGTTTCTACGGTAAATACTTTACTAAATAAAGTAATTTCAGTAAAATTACCCCTTGTTGTTTTTTAAAATTGTATATAATACTGCAAAGCAACATGTTATGTTAATTTTGTCAAATAAATACATTTGATTTTTTATTTTTTTATTTTTTTTGGGTTATATCACGAAATTTATCGTTATCGTGATAATACTCTGAAATATCACGATATAATTTTTGAGCCATATCGCCCACCCCTACTGTGAATATGGATCCATAATATTTAACTTTTGTCTCTGTTTTGTGGTTATGTGTACAGGTAGTCCCCGACTTACGAGCGAGTTCTGTTCCTGCGAGGCTCTCGTAAGACGAAAATTCGTATGTCGGAACACAAAACACGTGTTCTCGTAAGTCCGGATTTTCGGTCGTAAATCGGAAAATTTATGCTAGCGCTACTACGAACACTCGTTTTTCATCACAAATGTTCATGCTAGTTCATGAACATGCTCAGAAACTTGTTTCCAAATGGTTAGCTAACACACTTTCATCTAAAAACACATGAAAGAGCTCAGAGCTCGGAAGATTGGATCTGCTTAGATCATCTTTCTGGAAGCAGATGCGCGGAGGAAAGAAAAGGAAGCGGTGCTCTCGAGGGAAAAAGCGTGGCTGTCGAGCAGGAATAATGACGAGACTACGGGCAGACGCTAAAACCGGGAGACCGCCGATGCCGGCTCTTTTCCTGTCCAACGTGCGTTCACTGGACAACAAGATGGATTTGCTTCGTCTGAGAGTAACAACGTCGGAGGAGATGAGGAGATGTTCGGTGCTTTGTCTCACGGAAACATGGATCAATGAAGACACTCCTGACTCTGTTTATGAGTTGGATAATAAACTATTTTTCAGAACGGACCGGTGCATCGAGACTACGGGGAAAACGCGAGGCGGAGGCGTCTGCATTTACGTTAACAAAGACTGGTGCACGAACTGTGCCGTTATCAGCAGGATCTGCTCAGCTGCTGTGGAGCTTTTAACAATAAGATGTCGGCCACATTATCTTCCCCGCGACTATTCAGCGATAATAATAAGCAATGTTTACATAGCACCCGATGCTAATGCCAACGACGCCCAGGGAGAAATTCATGACTTACTCACCTCGCTGCAGTGTAAATATCCTGAGGGGTTTTTCATTGTTTCCGGGGACTTCAATCACGTAGATTTACGTGTCATCCTTCCAACCTTCAATCAGCACGTTTTCACAGCAACACGAGGAAATAAGACATTAGACCAGGTCTACACGAATGTGAAGGGGGCGTACACGGCGAAGCCACGCCCACCGCTCGGGGCTTCCGACCATCGCTCCCTGTTATTGGTCCCTAGACAGCTCCCCCCACTCAGACGTTCGATGCCGGAACAAAGAGTGATCACATCGTGGCGCCAAGATAGTTCCCCCATGCTAAGAGACTGCTTTGAAAACACAAACTGGTCTGTCTTCAAAGAGGCAGCTACGAATGGAAGTTCAGTTGACCTGGAACTTTATGCTTCCTCAGTCCTGGGTTACATCAGTACATGTGCTGAAAATGTATCCATAAGAAAGTGTGTTAAATTTTACCCCAATCAAAAACCCTGGCTAAATAAGGATGTCCGCACCCTGCTGGCAGCCAGGGACACTGCATTCAAGTCTAAAGATACTGAGGAGTTGAGAAAGTGCAGGAGAGAACTGGATGATGGCATAAAGAAGGCCAAAGCCGCGTATGCACAGAGGATCGAGGGACAGTTCACCTCACATGATCCACGGAGCATGTGGCAGGGCATCAAATGCTTAACAGACTACAAGGGCAAAAGCAAACAATGCCCCAGGGACCCATCCCTGCCTGATGCCCTCAATAAGTTTTATGCACGTTTTGATGATCCAAACAGACCAACTAGCACCAGACTCACCTCATCACCAGACGAGGAGCACCTCAAAGTGACCGCAGCAGAAGTGAGAGGTAGTCTCAGAAGGATCAACCCTCATAAAGCTACGGGTCCAGACAACATCCCAGGGAAAGTTCTGAAGGAATGTGCGGACCAGCTCTGTGAGGTGCTGGCTGACATCTTCACCACCTCACTTGCACTGGAGTCAGTTCCCACCTGCCTGAAGACCGCCACCATCATCCCAGTCCCAAAAAGCTCCACAGTGACTGGTCTGAATGACTATAGACCGGTGGCTCTCACCCCGATAGTCGCTAAATGTTTTGAGAAACTGGTCATGTCCCACATCAAGACAGCCGTCAACATCAACGAGGACCCTCATCAATATGCATACCGTGAGAACCGATCAACAGAGGACGCCATCTCCTCTGTGGTCCACACTGCTCTCACCCACCTGGATCAGAAGGACTCATACGTGCGTCTGCTCTTTGTGGACTTCACATCTGCCTTCAACACCATGATCCCCCAAACTCTGATAGACAAACTATCCACACTTGGACTAAGCCCCTCTATTTGTAACTGGGTCTTAGACTTCTTAACAAACAGACCACAGTCCGTGAAGATCCACAACTTCTCCTCCTCCACCATCACCCTCAGCACTGGCTCTCCTCAAGGATGTGTGCTGAGCCCTCTTCTGTTCACTCTGCTCACATATGATTGTACAGCCACACATCCAGGCTGTCATATTGTTAAGTTTGCAGATGATACAGCTGTGGTGGGATGCATCACAGATAATGATGAATCCAGCTACAGACAGGAGGTGGAACATCTGGAGAGCTGGTGCAAAGAGAACAACCTTCACATGAATGTGAAGAAGACGAAGGAGATGATTGTGGACTTCAGAAGGAACAAACACACCCACACCCCACTGTATATAGGTGGATCTGCGGTGGAGGTGGTCTCCAGCTACAAGTACCTGGGTGTACACTTGAATGATAACCTCAGCTGGAGCAATAACACCACCAGCCTGATCAAGAAAGGTCATCAGAGACTCTACTTCCTCAGACGGCTGAGACGAGCCGGTCTGAGAAGCTCAGTCCTCACCTCGTTCTACAGGTGTGCAGTGGAGAGCGTCCTGTGCTCCAGCATCAACGTGTGGCATGGAGGCTGCACAGTTGCAGAGAGGAAAGCTCTACAAAGAGTGGTGAAGGCTGCACAGAAGTCTGTGGGAGTCAGTCTCCCCACCATCACAGACATTTACACCTCCAGATGCAGAAAAAGAGCCACCTGCATCATGAAAGACCTCACTCACCCAGCACACTCACTCTTTGCACCACTCCCCTCGGGACGGAGGTTGAGGAGCATCAAATGTAGAACCACTAGACTGAGGAACAGCTTCTACCCTGAGGCTGTCAGACTCATGAATAAATAAATAATAAGAATAAACACTGCAAAATGTCACATCATGTTGATACTGATCTGTTTCTTGTTGCTGCGTTCATCTGTGACCATCTGCTCTGCTCATGTTCGTGCTGCTGTTTATAATGATGTTTTTCTACTACATTAGGGCTTAGTGTATTACTAGCTGATGTCTCTCTTAGTTAATCCTAGATGTTATTATTGTTTTTCTCTTGCATTTGTTGTTGGATGTAACTGGGACCCTGTGTACATAATCTCGTTTTCAACACATGTACTACATGCGGTGCAAATGACAATAAATTCTCTCTGACTCTGACTCTGATATATATTATATATATATATATATATATATATATATATTATATATAAACATATATATATACATATCGTAAGTCCGGAACCTCGTAGGTAAGAGCGCTCGTAAGTTGGGGACTACCTGTATGTTCATTATGTGAGAATGTTAAATTGTTTTCCCTGAAATTTCCATTAATATTAAAACAAAACTCTTAGTTTCCAGTGACCAGTCTCACTTCAGGCTGACTGTAGAACATCTCCAGATGTTGCTCACCAAATGTCACCAAGATCTCATGTGAATTTCAAAATAAAGGCCCTCCAAAGTTGGACATTTTCCATGTACGGTAATTTTTCCTAAGTTGCTGTGTTTGTTGCTCGTTCTTCAGGATGTTGTAGAAACAGTGAGGGTAAGTACGACTTTACCACAAATCACATCATTACTGTGCAGAAAGTTTATCTCATTGAAATGCAACATAGTTCAAGTAAAAACAGGAATGTTTAAATTAAAATAATTTATATGTTTAATATTTTTAAGTGACAATACCATTTGGAAAAATAACAGTTAAAATTGTACATTAATTTCAGAAATGACATTTGTAGCATTTTAACATCAATTGTTTCTTTTTACTGGTAAATTTTGAGAATTACAAGAGCTTTGTGTTATTTGTCCATGTCGACCAAAATCACTGGAGGTTTCTGGTTAGTGTGCATAAAAATTATACTTATTGTTCTCTGAGAACATTTTAATTTAAAGTAGAGCTGTCAAAAGATTAAAATTTTTAATCTGATTAATCACACTCTGGGGGCTGTGATTAATCAGATTAAAGAGGAACTAAACCCCGGTCTAAAAACGTGTTTACGGCGACCCCTATGGGTTGAACAGAGGAATTGCACCTTAATTTTCTTATTGGTCAAGGACGTTCACTCTGACGTGTCTTGTACACTCTGACGTCACGGAAGTGGTTCAAGCAGAGCCAATCCCCTGCAGAGATGAGAAGGTCCTGCAGCATTCATACCTTATATGGAAGTGCCACATTTCACTCCTGACAAGCGTTTTTTTTTTCCTTTTTTTCCCCATTTTTTTAAGCCTTTGGTTTTGGATGGAATGGGTGGAATAGATAAATACATCTACATGTTTATCCTTTGTTGTTGCTTGGTGTATGTTGTTGGCTAGAGGTTTGATTTGTTTTAGGTTGTTGCTGGTGGAGGCGTGGACAAAAGTACAACTCTACCTCCTCCCCTCCTTGTCTCTCGACACGCCCATTTTGAGGGTGATTTTGAATCTGCTTAGGGGGAGGTGTTACCGTCTCAACCTGTGTTTAGTTCCTCTTTAATCACAATGCTTACCGGTAACTTTGTATGCTTGAAATGTAAATATGACGGTTTTTAATAAAATGTTGAAGAAAACGTTTTATTGTCTCAAACCAGTTTTCCATACTCTGAAAGGTTTAAAGAAGTAATTTTGTTTCAAACAATGTTAAATGTCTCATTGTCATGTATGTGATGAAAACATGTAAACAATAGAGTAAGCCCACAATATCAGTAACTTTTAGACCAAAATATATCGGTATATACATATATAGAAATACTTTTTTTCCTGCATTTCAAATGAATGTAAAGTCCACTTGTGTAACATGATCAGCGGCCACACACGCACGCACACACACGCACGCACACACACACACACACATACACACACACACACTGTGTGTGTGTGTGTGTGTGATACACACACACACATACATTATGGAGCGCCCAGCCGAATACGGGTCGGCTGAGCTTCGGGTTCAGGTTAGAAATGGCAGCTCTACCGGCACAGGGGAGAGTCTTTTATAGGTCAAAATAGGTAATGTGATTAATCTGTTTACATTAAAGGTGAAGTCTGCAGTTTCTGTAGAACATCAGCACTTAGAAAAAATTTCAACAAGCAAAGCATTCTGATCCCTCCCCCTATATGGCTCTGCCCCCCCGTGGTCTGTTGAAATTCAAATTCAAGCTCTGTTTTTATTGGCTGATTCAAATTCAAGCTCTGTTTTTATTGGCTGGTTACAAACTTTGTTTTTATTGGCTGGAAAATGGCGGGTCACTTTTTCTTTTTAGAAATGCTTATTTACCACCTGGAGAAGCAAGGGGACAATATTTTTTTTTTTTTTTTCAGAGATTACCTCTCTAACATCAATCTAGTGACAGAGTGAAGAAATATGTTAAAAATATATTGTTAGAAAAGTTACATATAGCAGCTTTAATCTCATGAGTTAAAGCATTAACTTTAACAGCCTTAATTTAAAGTTTCATATTTTGATTTGTGTAGAAACTCTGTGAACCACACAGTCTTTGTGGTGGATCAAGTTCAGCAGAAGACAATTCAGAACCTGCTGCAAAATAGAATAGAAGACACCTTTGTTATCATTGCACATGAATACAGTGAAATCTGGGTTTGCTTCCCAGAACAAAAGTAAAAACAGTAAAATATAAAACAATATAAAAATATAAACTGTATTAAAGTTAATAACAGGTTTGAAACACTCCAAATATTGCAACAACATCAGATTGATATTACACCAGTTGTCCCTTATTCAGTTTTTATTACAGATTTTGTTAAGTTCAGTAACGGCGGACAGATAAAAACTATACAGGTACCGTATTGGGTTGAAAACTTTCTCTGTGCCTCTCCATAAGATCTACCGTATTTTCCGGTGTATAGTGAAGGGATTTCAAACGGTGTTCAATGATCCAGACGTGTCTTAAAATGATAAAGATTTATTGACAGGCACAGATTAACAGAATAATCAGAGTTTAACAGGGAATAGAACAATTATTTGTGCACAAGAAATTGTGAGCATTTCAGACCTGTCCGCGCCGAAGGTCCCCCGAGAATGCTGACTCTCCTTAGGCCCTGTTTACACGGACACTGTGTGGGGGAAACGCAACTTTTGGGTATGTTAATTAGGTTGAAAGTTTTGCGTTGACATGGGCGAATTCTGTGGATACGACTCTCTCCCCTCCACCCCCCCGTACTCATGAATTTACTGTAGTTACCATGCTGGGCCTGTAGATGGCGCTGTGATCTTTGGAACCTTCACTACTGCGCATGCGTGCCACTGCTGCCTGAGGTAAACAAGAGCACACGAGGCAGCCTGTTTTCCTCTCTGGCTAAAAGTTCAGCTACTACAAGTTGTTGTCAACAAGTTAACAACAAGTTAAAGCTGGAATTTGGATAAGAGTCAACAGATCTGACACCAAGTGGACCGCTTCATCTGCACACCAGTTGCTGAGCAGAACCAGAACCGAGTCAACATGTCTGACTTTAGTCCGTGAGAATCAGCTGATTTACAGCAGCGCTACAAGGTAAACAATGTTCTTAATAATCTTTCCTTGTGTTTAGTTCGATCACAGAACAACCAACTGAGGTTTTATTTTTATTTTTTTCCTGCGAGGTCGAAGCTGTTCCACGAAGCGGACCGGCGGTTCGGATGTGGGTCCAGTGTCCACCAGGATGAACAACAGAGTCCAGTTCATTAAAGTTCGGTTAACGTGTTTTTAAAAGTGTTCAATTTAATTCTCAGTGTTTGTGACATGAGTTTGTGGTGTTGAATAAATAAATAAATTAAAAATCAACCTGGTGTCTTCATTTTCAGCAGCATGTTAGGCATGACGTAACGAGTCCAGATAGCTTCATTTAGCTCAGATAAATTTAAATATCTCCCACGCTAACATAAATACTGTTTATTATTGTTAAACTGTTAATATATAGCACATTTAGTATGTTATAGTGCAGCGTGACACGTGAAATGTCCGACTGCCTCGTTAACAGCGACAACTGGATCCAGGCAGCTGGCTCTCTTCCAACACAGATGCAGGTAAGGTGTAGAATAATTAAATATGAGAATCAAAATATATTCCATCAGCTATAGTTCAGAAAGTGGTGCGTGTGTCCACTGTCCAGTCCACCGCCATTGTTAAAATGCCGGCTGTCTGCGCGTGCGTGCTGCGTGCATGTGTTCAAACAAAAGCTCCGCGGGAGATGTTTACATTATCAACGGGGGGTCTGCGAAAAACTTCCACCTTGAGAGCAGGATCAGAAAAGTATCGGTGTCATCGAGGGGGGCCAGCAGCGTCGTGTAGGCGATAAGCAAAGTCGCAAAGAGAAAGTAGCGGTTACACTCAAAATACGCGTCATGTAAACTGGCCCTTAGTTGTTTGTGTGATAATATGTGGCTTGTTCTGGTGTGTGATTGGCTGATCTACTGATAAAACTGCCCTGTTTAGATTCCTTGTGTGCGTGGCTTCTTCCTTATTGTGTGTGCGTGGCTTCTCTTTTGTCCTTAAGACATAAAGAGTTTAATGTACAGTATATATGTTTGTATCTGTCTGTACCATGGACTCCCATGTGTATAAGCCAGTTTGTTTGTATTAGAATGTTACTATGTGTGTTTTTATATTCTTTGGATGTTCTGTGGGTCAGTTTGACTTTTTGGGCTTGTCCCAGGAATGTAGACATCCCTGTTTGGCTTACCCTGTGTGCTGCTTCCAAGCTGGACAGAAAACCTGTTTGCACAAACATTTGTTATAATACTTTGTTTGCAGAACACTTGTATATTGGTTTCAATCAGAATATCCTTCAATAGGTCGCACCTTTTTATGTTTTTTTCCAAGGCCTACGACCTATACACCAATGCGACCTATACAGTATATGGCTTGTCATCACTTTCGGCGAAACAAATTTTAAAATCCAGCTCATTTTACAATTACGTTCATTTATTAAGGAAAAGTTCAACTCAGACATATATTTGCTATAATTTTTATCCATCCATCCATCCATTTTCTTCCGCTTATCCGGGGTCGGGTCGCGGGGGTAGCAGCCTAAGTAGGGAGGCCCAGACTTCCCTCTCCCCAGCCACTTGGAGCAGCTCCTCTGGGGGAATCCCAAGGCGTTCCCAGGCCAGCCGAGAAACATAGTCCCTCCAGCGTATCCTGGGTCTTCCTCTGGGTCTCCTCCCGGTGGGACATGCCCGGAACACCTCACCAGGGAGGCGTCCAGGAGGCATCCTAACCAGATGCCCGAGCCACCTCAACTGGCTCCTCTCGATGTGGAGAAGCAGCGGCTCTACTCCGAGTCCCTCCCGGATGACTGAGCTTCTCACCCTATCTCTAAGGGAGAGTCCAGCCACCCTGCGGAGAAAACTCATTTCAGCCGCTTGTATCCGAGATCTTGTTCTTTCGGTCATAACCCAAAGCTCATGACCATAGATGTCAAACAAACAAATAATTGTTTTTAAGTGTTAATCTTCTTAAAAACCTTGCTGTGCGCTCCTGTGGCAGACATTTGCAGCAGAGCTAAACGTAGGTGCGACCTATCTAGGGATTTTTCCAATCTATTGGTGATAATTGGACAATGCGACCTATACACCGGTGCGACCTATACAGCAGAAAATACGGTAGTCCTCGACTTACGACGTGTGTGAAAAGATTTTCGAAGTAAGTCGGAAAATACGTACATACTGCACCATATACATGTACAGTACTGTATTCCCAAGCACTTAGCCTATTCTAACACAGTACCCTACAATACATAATTATCAAAAAACATACGTTCGGGAGCCATAATGAAGGGCAAAAAGAGTTAATGGCCTACCAGGATGCTGTTGACGCCGTTCTCCTCAGTCCATCCGCCGTACCTGTATTCCGTTTACGACGTAAAACCGCGTTCACAGTACAGTACAGTATTTTCCACCGCCGCACCGCTTAAAGTACAATGTTTTCCGACGCTGCTTTACGTTTACGACGTAAAACCGGTCCATCCGCCGTATTCCGTTTACGACGTAAAACCGCGTTCACAGTACAGTGCAGTGTATTCCTCCGCCGCTACGTTTATGACGTAAAACCGGTCCATCCGTCGTATTCCTGCACCGCGTACAGTTCAATACTGTATTCTTCCGCCGCTGCGTCACGACATTTATGACGTAAAACTGCGTAACTCAAAATAAGGCTTTTCATAATAAATGGGAGATGCGTCGTAACCACGAAATGTCGTAACCCGAGGACTACCTGTATTTAAATATGTTTGTTCTTGTCTTGATTGATCTATACCTTTTCCCTGATAGTAACAGTTCTCATATTATATAATAAATAATAATATAAATAAATCATCCACAAATAATTTTGTAACAACAGCAAGTATGACGTCATTAACAACTTTTATTTTGAAAACTCACAAAGGTTACCATAATAGTGTTTGTGTGCACAACAAAACCATCATTTTGGAAGTAGAGACTGGCTTGACGGCATTTTTTACTGCCTGACGTTCTCAGAGTTGGGGCAGGAGCTACATGTCAGACCACCACCAACCACATGTTTTTTTTTTCTGTTACAGATGAAGTTCATGTTAATAAATGTTGTGAAGCTGAGAAGAGTTCCTGGGTGAGCGATTCATCAGTTCACTGGTATCAAACCAAACATCAGGGTTACACAGGTATGTATTTATTTACTGCAGTCTAAAGTGAAGTGTGGAGCTAAGCTGTGTTAGGAACTGTTTGGATCCTGCAGTCAAGCTGTCCACCATTCAGATTTTTTAAAATCTTGCTCTTCTTCACAGCTTGTTACAGCATCACGATGCGTTCAATTTCAACTAGAAAATACAATCCGCTAAACCAACATATCCAGGAATTCAGAAATAGAAAATGTCTGGTATATTAGTTTATTTCTTGACATATCATCAGAAATGATATGTCAGAAATACTGTCCGCTTATCAGAATGCTTTAACAACAACAACAAAAAACTCATGATGTCATCAACAAGTTAAATTCAAAATAATTTAAGTGGTTTTACTGTGATATATATNTATATATATATATATATATAAATATATATATATATATAATATATATATATATATATATATATATATATATATACATATATATATATACATATATATATATATATATATATACATATATATATATATATATACATATATATATATATATATATATATATATATATATACAGGTATTCCCCGATTTACGAGCGAGATCCGTCACAAGGGGGCGCTCGTAAACCGGAAATCTCGTAATTTGGAACGGCCGCCATTTCTCTCGTAAACCCGGAAGTCCGCTCGTAAATTTCGCCAGCGCACCTAAAAACACTCTATTTTCATCTAAAAACTACTTTTGAGTGCATAAAAATGATCGGAAACGTGTGTTTATATGCTTAACTTGCTAACTGTAGTGAAAAAACACATGAAAACTCAGTATTTTTTTCGTTTTTTCCAAAAATTCGCAACCCGGAAGTCCGCTCGTAAATTTCGCCAGCGCACCTAAAAACACTCTATTTTCATCTAAAAACTACTTTTGAGTGCATAAAAATGATCGGAAACGTGTGTTTATATGCTTAACTTGCTAACTGTAGTGAAAAAACACATGAAAACTCAGTATTTTTTTCGTTTTTTCCAAAAATTCGCAACCCGGAAGTCCGTTCGTAAATTTCGCCAGCGCACCTAAAAACACTCTATTTTCATCTAAAAACTACTTTTGAGTGCATAAAAATGATCGGAAACGTGTGTTTATATGCTTAACTTGCTAACTGTAGTGAAAAAACACATGAAAACTCAGTATTTTTTTCGTTTTTTCCAAAAATTCGCAGCTCGTAAGTCTGGAACCTCGCAGATCAGAGCGCTCGTAATTCGGGGACTACCTGTATATATATATATATATATATATATATATATATATATATATATATATATATATATATATATATATATATATATATATATACACAGAATGTCAGACTGAATGTAATGAAAACTTGTGTAATTCCTCAGGAAAAAAAATAATTTGCCAGAACATAAGTTTTGTCCTACAGATTATAAACTCTTTATTTGCCACAGGTGTTGAGAAATTCCAGAAGTTTGTTAAACTCAGTTCTGGTGGTTGTGGAGTGATGACAGGATGCATCCATGCAACCTATGTGAATTACAAACCGGATTCCAAAAAAGTTGGGACATTAAACAAATTGTGAATAAAAACTGAATGCAATGATGTGGAGGTGCCAACATCTAATATTTTATTCAGAATAGAACACAAATCACAGATCACAGATGAAAAGTTTAAACTGAGAGAATGTATCATTTTAAGGGAAAAATGTTGTTTTAAAATTTCATGGTGTCACCAAATCCCAAAAAAGTTGGGACAAGTGCATTTTTACCACTGTGTGGCATCCCCCCTTCTTCTTACAACACTCAACAGACGTCTGGGGACAGAGGAGACCAGTTTCTCAAGTTTAGAAATAGGAATTCTCTCCCATTCATGTCTAATACAGACCTCTAACTGTTCAATCATCTTGGGCCTTCTTTGTTGCACCTTCCTCTTTATGATGCGCCAAATGTTCTCTATAGGTGTAAGATCTGGACTGCAGGCTGGACATTTCAGTACCCGGATCCTTCTCCTACGTAGCTATGATGTTGTGATTGCTGCAGAATAGGGGTGCAAATCTCTGTGTCTGGAGAATCGATTCGATTCCGATTTTTGATTCACCGATTCAATTAAAAATCGACTTTTGATTCTAAAAGGATTTTCATCCCAGGATCGATTTTTGATTCAGAATAGATTTTCGATTCTGAAACGATTTTGAATTGAAATCATGAAAAGATTAAACAATAATGTATGCTTGTAGCAAACATTAATAATGTAAAATATACAGTATAAATACAGCAGCCTGAATTGTGAGCATTCATTCAACCTTTATTTAGTCAGGTAAATCTTTTGAACCTCATGGGCTCATTTACGAAAGCGACCTGCTAAAACTAAAGAACAATGAACAGCAGTGGTAGAATTTCCTTAAACAATAAACAAACAAACAATAAACAATAGAAAACAAAAGAGAGAAAAAAACAAAAGAAAGTTTTTTTTTTAACAAAGTATCAAAAAACTAGCAAAACATTATAAGGTAGACGTATAAAATCAAAGACAGGAACAAATCTGCATTGGTTTTTGCCAGGATTCCAACAGATTCTGAAAACCATTTAGAGAAGTCAAGGTCGAGAGCTTCAGATCTTTTTGTAAGATATTCCATGAAGCAGGAGCGGAGTAGGAGAAGGCCCTTTTTCCAAGTTCAGTCCTCACTGACGGAACACTGCAGGTAATCATGTCCTGAGAGCGCACACTGTAGCTGCACTCACGTAAAGACATGTAGGAGGAGATGTATGAGGGCAGCAGACCAAGAAGTGATTTAAAGATGAAAATGTACCAGTGGAAGAGTCTGCGTGAAGTTAATGATGTCCAGTTAACCAGTGAATACAGGGTGCAGTGGTGGGTACGATAATCAGATCAGATGGGTATATGAATAGAATGCAGCAGCTTTAATCGGGTCCCGGAGGTCACTGGTGCCTATATCCAGCAGTCACTGTGCGAGAGGCAGGGGACACCCTGGACATGTCTCCAGTCCATCACAAATAATTCAAAATACAAACGTAAACAAAGATTTCAGCCTTCTGTATTGCATGAACATTTAACTCAAAATAAAATAGACTTCAAAATCATTTTGCGTTCATCCATGTTTCAAATGTGTATGGATGGATTTTGATTAAAAGATTTGTTTGGTAAATCTTTTCAACAAAAGCCATCCATCCATCATCTTTACCCGTTTTATCAGGTCCTGGAGGTCACTGGTTCGGGTTAGATTTCTTCTTTCTGCCACCTTTCATTTTATGTATTCTTTCATATTCTTTCATCCTGACAACATACCTGGTCGTGTGCTGAAGGACTGTGCAGGGGAACTCGCAGCGGTCTTCACGGACATCTTTAACATTTCACTGAGCCAGGCCATCGTCCCCACCTGTTTCAAAGCCACCACCATCATCCCTGTCCCAAAGAAGGCAACGCCCGCATGCCTCAATGACTATCGCCCAGTAGCACTCACCCCCATCCTGATGAAGTGCTTTGAACGGCTAGTCATGAAAAGCATCACATCTGTCCTCCCTGCCTCCCTGGATCCCTTCCAATTTGCATACCGACCTAATCGCTCAACCGACGATGCCATCTCCTCTGCCCTCCACACAGCTCTCACACATCTGGACACGAAGGACTCCTATGTTAGAATGCTGTTCATCGACTTCAGCTCGGCATTCAACACCATCATCCCCCAACAGCTCATCCTTAAACTGGACAGTCTGGGGCTGAACACCTCAATGTGTAACTGGCTGCTAGACTTCCTGACCGGGAGACCACAGACAGTGCGGGTCGGGAGTAACACATCTAGCACCATCACATTGAACACAGGGGCCCCACAAGGATGTGTGCTGAGCCCCCTTCTATTCACCCTGCTAACACACGACTGCACACCATCATACAGCTCCAACCACTTCATCAAGTTTGCGGACGACACAACAGTGGTGGGTCTCATCAGCAACAACGATGAGACGGACTACAGGAACGAGGTGAGCCGCCTGGCCTTGTGGTGCGGACACAACAATCTCACTCTCAACGTGGAGAAGACAAAGGAGATTGTTGTGGACTTCAGGAAGAGGGATGCCCAACATGCCCCTCTGACCATCAACAGCACCGCAGTGGAGAGAGTAGACAGCACCAAGTTCCTGGGAGTGCATGTCTCAGAGGACCTGTCCTGGAGCAGGAACACTGCATCACTGGCAAAGAAGGCTCACCAGCGTCTCTACTTTCTCCGCAAGCTGAAAAGGGCTGGAGCTTCAACCCCCATCATGTGCACCTTCTACAGAGGTGCCATAGAAAGTGTCCTGACCAGCTGCATCACTGTGTGGTTTGGTGCATGTACTGCATCCTGCCGCAAGAGCCTCCAGCGCATTGTGAGAGCAGCTGAGAAGATCGTGGGCACCTCCTTTCCCTCACTGCAGGACTTACACAGCAAACGCCTCACTCGGAAAGCCCTCTGCATGGCAGGTGATCCCACACACCCACTACACAGCTGCTTCAGACTGCTGCCATCAGGGAGGAGACTGAGGAGTCTCCAGGCTCGAACCAGCAGACTGAGAGACAGCTCTGTTCATCAGGCAGTCAGGATGCTAAACACTCTGCCTGCTCTGCCCCCCCTCCCATTTGAACTGCCTTAACACTAAAACTTTCTCACACATTACCACACAACACAAAGATTTTAACACTGGACTCTGTGTCATCAAACGGGTTATTCACTAAACTCTCGGTCATGTGCTCATTCAGTTTGCACTACTTCTCATACTTGCACTAATGTTTGTATTACATCACTGCCTATAGTCATAATACTGTTTACATTCTCTGTTTACATTTATTAATACTGTTTACTTTTATTACTACTGCTTACATTTAATTACTACTGTTTACATTTACACTACTCTAATATCTACACCACTGCTGATACATATACAGTGTTCTCTGACCGGCCTTATTTAGGGATGCCCAATGTGCCTTACTGCATATGCCACTTTTGCCTCTATAACAACATCAACTACTACCTCATACATATACTGTGTACATTAACTCATATGCTGCTTTGCCACTTTGCAAATGTCAATGCTAGAAACCTTTAGTTTATTTTATAGTTATACTTTTCATACTTTTTTTATACTAGTATGCAAAAACTCAGGACAGTATTATGTTCATTAAATGTTTAGTGTTTTAGTTTTAGTTTTAGAGTTGGTGTAAATTTTCATACTCTTATACCACTATGCAAAAACTCAGGACAGTGTTAAAGTTTTACTATTTTATGCTTATGTCTATTATTATATGTTTCAGTGTTTCAATGTTTAGATGTTTACTGTTGCACCGAGGGACTGAGAGAAATGCAATTTCGGTCCTGTGTATGTCCTGTACAGTACATATTTCAGATCTGACAATAAAGTTGACTTTGACTTTGATATACTATGAGATATGGTTTTATTTTCTTTATCTTTTGGGTTTTAGTGTTAAAAAAAAAAAACGCAGCATTGATAACAACTTGGGCTATCCTTGTCCTCTCTGGTCCGGATGACACGGCGTCCCAGTGTTCCATAAAGAACTTCAAATTGTGACTCATCTGACCACAGAACAGTCTTCCATTTTGCCACACTCCATTTTAAATGACCCCTGGCCCAGTGCAAATGTCTGAGCTTGTGGAGCTTGCTTAGAAATGGCTTCTTCTTTGCACTGTAGAGTTTCAGCTGGTAACGGCGGATGGCACAATGGATTGTGTTCACTGACAATGCTTTCTGGAAGTATTTCTGAGCCCATTCTGTTATTTCCTTGACAGTGGCATTCCTGTTTGAGGTGCAGTGACGTTTAAGGGCCCGGAGATCACGAGCATCCAGTAGAGTTTTACGGCCTTGACCCTTACGCACAGCGATTGTTCCAGATTCTCTGAATCTTTTGATGATGTTATGCACAGTTGATGATGATAACTTAAAAGTCTTTGCTATTTTACGCTGGGTAACACCATTCTGGTATTGCTGCACTATCTTTCTGCGCAACAATGGTGGAATTGGTGATCCTCTTACCATTTTGGCTTCTGAGAGACACTGGCTACGTTCACACTGCAGGTCTTAAAGGTGCTATGTGTAACTTTCTGTAGAGCACAGAACTTAGAAATATTTTCAACAGGCAAAGCATTCTGATCCCTCCCCCTCAGAGCCATATATGGCTCTGCCCCCCTTGCTCTGCTGAAATTCAAATTCAAGCTCTGTTTTTATTGGCTGATTCAAATTCAAGCTCTGTTTTTATTGGCTGGTTACAAACTCTGTTTTTATTGGCTGGTTAACGGCGGGTCACTCTGTGTTTTTAGTGTTTTTATAAATGCTGATAGAGAAGCAAGGGGACTATAGTTTTTTTCAGAGATTACTTTGTCTAACACCAGTCTGTCAGTAGATAGTGACAGAGTGAAGAAATATGTTAAAAATATATTGTTAGAAAAGTTACAGACTGCACTACAAAGTTACATAGTGCAGCTTTAATGCTCAATTCCGATTTTTTTTTTAAATCAGATCTTTTGGTGTGAACGTTCACACTACATTTTAAATGCGACCAGCATCAGACCTGGCATGACTCCAGTGTGAACGCTCTACATTGCAGAAGTGACCCGCATGCGCAGACGAAAACATAGCGCGCTGATCAGTGCAGCTGTAGATGTGATGAAATATTAAAAATTGAGCTTCAGCTGTGTTCTGCTCCATTTCTCTTTTGGATCCTCGCTGCGCGCTGCGACTCATGTCTCAGCCTGCGTGACGTGACACGCAGGCTGCGAGTTGCTTGTTTGGGCTTGTTTTCATGGGGCTGGTCGCTTGTTTTTGTCCCGAGCACCCTGTGTTTGAGGAAGTAAACATGGACGCGCGCGACAGTTTTCAGTGTGTGTTCGTAATTTTGAAGTTGTTCTCCAATCGGGGAAAGCTAAACATCCAAAAGATGAAAGGCAAAAACTGAGAAGAAAGCAAGCCAGTGGTGTGTGCGTCGCTGCAAGTACAGAGAGCTGTCCCCCCCGCTAGCCCCCACCCCGCTCTGAGCTGCGTGTCCCCTCTGTCTGTAGAAACACGCGCGGGCTCAATTAAATGAGCCGCACGTGTTCTGAAAAAGTCAGATGTAAGTCACATGAGCGTTCAGACTGCAGTCGCTTTGAAAACATCAGATATATATCTGATTTAAAACCACATACTGAAACGGCCTGGGTCGGATTTGAAAACATCGGATTTGGTGCGTTCAGACTGTCATAAAAAAATCTGATATGGGTCAGATGGGGCAAAAAAATCCGATTTGGGTCGGATTTGCCTGCAGTGTGAACGTAGCCACTGACACTCTGAGAAGCTCTTTTTATACCCAATCATGTTGTCAATTGACCTAATTAGTGTTAATTGGTCTTCCAGCTGTTCATTATATGTTCAATTTCCTTTTTCCAGCCCCTTATTGTTACTTGTCCCATTTTGGGGGGGATTTGTTGACACTGTGAAATTTTGAATCAACATATTTTTCTTTTAAAATGTTACATTTACTCAGATTAAACTTTTGATCTGTCATCTATGTTCTATTACGAATAAAATATTGACGTTTGCCATCTCCACATCATTGCATTCAGATTTTATTCACAATTTGTTTAGTGTCCCAATTTTTTTGGAATCCGTTTTGTATAATACTGTGGACAGAGGGTGGGAGTGTGTGCAGGCTGGGGAGTTTTGCAAGAATGATGAGGACTGTGGCTCCTTGGATACAAAGTGTAATGACATTGAAGTACGGTAATCAATTTATTGTGGGACTGAATATCAGTGAATGAGCGTGATCGGATGAAAAATTGTGTGAAGAGATGCTGATGGTGGACAATTGGGGCTGTGTGGAGGGAGGGGGAGATCTGAAGATGATTTCTGCAACAATGATAACGACAGTGGAAAAAGACAGGCGGGCCATTTCACTAGTGTGATCTGCAACCTTGCGGCCATAACTCTGATAAGCTGCCTCGACAATAGAGGCGCGGAACATGGCCCACTCGGACTCAATGTCCCCCGCCTCCCTCGGAACGTGTTCAAAGCTCTCCCGGAGGTGGGAGTTAAAGCTCCGTCTTACGGGAGACTCTGCCAGACGTTCCCAGCAGACCCTCACAATACGTTTGGGTCTGCCAGGTCTGACCGGCATCCTCCCCCACCATCGGAGCCAACTCACCACCAGGTAGTGGTCAGTTGACAGCTCCGCCCCTCTCTTCACCCGAGTGTCCAGGACATGCGGCCGCAGATCAGATGAGACGACAACAAAGTCGATCATCGAACTGCGACCTAGGGTGTCCTGGTGCCAAGAGCACATATGTACACCCTTATGCCTGAACATGGTGTTCGTTATGGACAATCCATGACGAGCACAGAAGTCCAACAACAGAACACCACTCGGGTTCAGATCAGGGGGGCCGTTCCTCCCAACCACACCCCTCCAGGTCTCACTGTCATTGCCCACGTGAGCGTTGAAGTCCCCCAGCAGAACAAGGGAGTCCCCAGGAGGCGCACTCTCCAATACCCCCTCCAAGGACTCCAAAAAGGGTGGGTAATCTGCGCTGCCGTTTGGCGCATAGGCACAAACAACAGTCAGAGCCCGTCCCCCCACACGTAGGCGAAGGGAGGCTACCCTCTCGTTCACCGGGGTGAACCCCAACGTACAGGCACCAAGATGGGGGGCAACAAGTATGCCCACTCCTGCTCGGCGCCTCTCACCAGGGGCAACTCCAGAGTGGAAGAGTGTCCAACCCCTCTCAAGGAAACTGGTTCCAGAGCCAGAGCCATGCGTTGAGGTGAGTCCGACTATTTCTAGCCGGAACCTCTCAACCTCACACACTAGCTCAGGCTCCTTCCCCACCAGAGAGGTGACATTCCATGTCCCAATGGCCAGCTTCTGTAGCCGAGGATCAGACCGCCAGGGTCCCCGCCCTCGGCCACCACCCATCCCACATTGCACCCGACCCCTTTGGCCCCTCCCATAGGTGGTGAGCCCATGGGAAGGGGGACCCACGTCTCCTCTTCGGGCTGTGCCCGGCCGAGCTCCATGGGTGAAAGCCCGGCCACCAGGCGCTCGCCAACGTGCCCCACCTCCGGGCCTGGCTCCAGAGTGGGGCCCCGGTGACCCGCGTCCGGGCGAGGGAACATTTTGTCCATTTATTTTACTCATCATAAGGGGTCTTTGGGTTGCACTTTGTCTGGTCCCTCACCTAGGACCTGTCTGCCTTGGGTGACCCTACTAGGGGGCATGAAGCTCCTGACAGCATAGCTCCTAGGATCATTGGGACACTCAAACCACTCCACCACGGTAAGGTGGCAGCCCAGGGAGGGGTCTGTCGTGGTGAAGAGAGAGCTGAGTCTAAAGGCAAAGCTCTCAATTTACCGATCGATCTACGTTCCCACCCTCATCTATGGTCATGAGCTTTGGGTTGTGACCGAAAGAACGAGATCTCGGATACAAGCGGCTGAAATGAGTTTTCTCCGCAGGGTGTCTGGACTCTCCCTTAGAGATAGGGTGAGAAGCTCAGTCATCCGGGAGGGACTCGGAGTAGAGCCGCTGCTTCTCCACATCGAGAGGAGCCAGTTGAGGTGGCTCGGGCATCTGGTTAGGATGCCTCCTGGACGCCTCCCTGGTGAGGTGTTCCGGGCATGTCCCACCGGGAGGAGACCCAGAGGAAGACCCAGGACACGCTGGAGGGACTATGTTTCTCGGCTGGCCTGGGAACGCCTTGGGATTCCCCCAGAGGAGCTGCTCCAAGTGGCTGGGGAGAGGGAAGTCTGGGCCTCCCTACTTAGGCTGCTACCCCCGCGACCCGACCCCGGATAAGCGGACGAAAATGGATGGATGGATGGATCTGCTTTGTGGAGACATGGTGAGGAACAGGAAATTCGAAGGGGGGAGTATTTTGAAGAAAAAGTGAAGTTTGCTGTGGACTTTGGGCATCCCCAGCCAGGAGGGAGAAGTCTTGCAGACTGAAAGTGTCAAATCAGTTTTTCAGCTGGATGCTATGATGCACTGAATGATGGGGGTGTTTGTCTCTCCAGTTGTGATGTGACCTGTAAATTATTTTTTTACAGTGTACTGCTGAATGAAGAGATGAGATTCATACAAGAAATATGTTTTTTGTTTTTGTATTAATCACATGAACATTAGAAGACAAATCAAAAAGGCGTTCAATACAAGATCAACTGGACTTTATTTGTAACAGAAAACGTTTTTTTCGTAACGTTTTCTGTTACAAATAAAGTCCAGTTGATCTTGTATTGAACGCCTTTTTGATTTATCATGTCCTGGACGACTAAGAATCTTCACCAGCATATTAGAAGACAAAGTTAAACTGTTGAAATAAAATAATTAATTTAACCCTTGCGTTAGTTTCAGAGTTTAGTCCATACCTGCAAACTAGTCGCTTTTCAACGAAATTCGCCAATTTCAAACTAAAATATGTCATTTACGTGAGTTGTGTAAATACAAAGAGTTTTTGTTTTCGGGGGCGTCAGTGGCATGTTGGATGACATCATTTCTCTTTAGTGTTTTGTACTTTTCCATTAATTTTACTCCCATTGTTGTTGTTAAGCACTTTGATAACAGTTTCTATTTTAAATGTGCTCTACAAATAAAGTTGACTTGACTTTAAGAAAACCGTGTTTCCATCCATTTTCATTTCGAATTTTGAGCTACCTCGCAAATATGTAAATACAAATTAATGCAGATCAGAAGTGTTTCCATCTGCTGGCTTGAAGCGCTTCTTCCAAGCCGCGCACAGCGTCATTACGTCAGACGTCAGCGTCATTACGTCAGACGTCAGCACTGCGCATGTCTACAGTAAACCAGAGAGTAAACAGGAAGTAGCGGTTGACAACAGAACCCGGCCACACATCTCGTCAAAATGGAGAGAATATTTCAGGTACGTGTTGCTATCGGGCGAGTTGTATTTATTCTGTCATGCCAACTAGTTTTAGCGAGTTACATGCTGTTCGGAGCGGAAACAGCTGATCAGTCACGTGACGTGAATGTGCGCTACGGCAGCACGAGTCGGCAAATGTGTTTCCATCTGTCGTTTTGCGCAGCTGCTCGGTTTCGCAGCTCCCAAAAACCACCTCAAGCGAGCGTATAAACTTTTTGGCGAATTTCAGGAAGTAACTTCGTATTTTGCCGTTTCCATTAAGCTTTTCTGCTGCGATACTTCAAAATGCGCACCTAGAAACCTTGATGGAAACACGGTCAGTGTTTCTTCCTAGATCACTTGGCTCAGCAGGCGCTCATCTCTTTTGAAGTTTTTGTCGACAGGGCAGAGGGAGGAGGGCAGAGACACCTCTGTGTTGTGCGCTAGCTTGCAACTATGATAGTGACTTCTATGGGATCAAATAGACCTTTTACCAGTTGACGTCATCACGCAAAGACCCCATGAAACGAGCGTTCTGATTGGACGGCAAAAAGCAGAAACCGGAAGCCTGGGGGAGGGCGGAGCGCGGGAGAGTTACTCTGTTGTTTTCAATACGGCCTTCGTTTGCGATGGGGAAAAAGGACTTCTGTTGTGTTTATAAGTGTTCGAGGGAACGTAATCGAGAAAAAGAAAAAGGTGAGACTTGTTCGTTTTACCAAGTCCCTCTTGGAAAGTCGAGTAAAGCGACTAAAAGAAGGAAGATGTGGCTTGACGCGCTTCGCTGGGAGTCCCGCACCCACCCCGGCTGTCGGTGTGAAGTCCTCCCGGCTCAGGAGCGCGCTTCGCCGGGAGGACTTCACACCGACAGCCGGGGGGGGGGTGCGGGACTCCCGGCGAAGCGCTTGAAGCCACATCTTCCTTCTTTTAGTCGGGACTATGCTTGACATTACTGCCAACGGTCGCGGTGGGGAAATAAGATTTTTATCGTGTTTATAATTGTTCGGGAACCGGGTGGTGGGGACTGAACCTTCACCCAGGCAGGAGCCACTAAATCCTGGCTACACCTGATCCACGTAAGCCCTGGAGGTCCAGAACCAGAACCGGCTGGACCCAGCCAGGAGCCACTGGCTACAGATGAACCGTGCGCGCGGCGGGGGCTGACTAGTTCGACGAGACCTGTTGTCCTTCGTGCGCTGCCTGTGCTGAAGTTTCAACCTGCGACATGCAAAGAGATTCTTCCTTCGACCCCACTGAAGAACTGGTGAGTAAAATGTCAAAACCTGCCGCTCGTAAAAAGTTTTGGCGTGGTTGTGTTGGCATGGTTGTGTCGGCCTTGCTGTCTGATTGTGTCGGCCAAAAAAAAAAGCAATCCTGTAAACAATGTATATGGGCGTGCGGTTTTCCTCCTCTCAGGCATTTTGACCAGTGGTTGTTCACTATTTTCACAATTGTTGAGTTGTTTCACTATTTTAAGAAACCAAGCTTCTAAATTACAACTCTCTATCATTACGAAGCTACCGGCTCGTTGCTAACCCCCCTGAATCCAGTTTCAGCTTTTTGCCGTCCAATCAGAACGCTCGTTTCATGGGGGGCTTTGCGTGATGACGTCAACTGGTAAAAGGTCTATTCATGTCAATTCCCGCGAGAACAAATCCAAATCTCGCGAGAGCAAATACATACCCTCGAGAGAACAACTGAGACCCGCGAGAGCGCAAATCAGACCCGTGCGCGTAATGGGGATGTGCACAAGCGTAGAAAAGAGATCAGAGCGCAAGCACTCTCGCGCGGAGAACTACTACGTGCACACGCGTGCAAAATGTATCTACTGACAGACTCTCCCTCTCGCTCGCGGTTCAGAATTTTGGCAGTCGGTGGGCAGATCCAGCCCACGACACATGATTGGCTGCAGTCTTCCTGTCCTCTGTGATTGGCTGTAACACTTCCTGAACCTGAAATGTAAAATAAATAGATTTATCTAAATATACTTCAAGTACATTGTTATAAAATATATTTTGTTGCACTTTATGAAGTACTATTTTTTGCTAAATATAAAATACATTTCAATCAAATATATTTATAAAAGGAAACTTCATATAAACTTTTTAACTGCACTCTTCATGCAACCTTTATTTATGCATCTGATTGAGCCTCGAGGACTCATTTACAAGAGAGACCTGGCTACAAACTAAAGAATGATGACAACAGCAAGAATCAAGAATCAAGAATCAAGAATCAAGAAGGTTTATTAACATTGCATCAATTTTCATCAATACAACGTAAATATGTAGTTGCAGCATCCAGGAGAGAGAATGAGTGCAAAAAGCTGCAGCTCAACAAAGCACATGACATGTTTATCAACACATGATATGTTTATCAACACATGATATGCTCTTAGCGCGGCCAGTCCCAATCTGTCCCCAGATGAAGGTCAAAAGCAGGAAAACAGGCAGAGACACGGGGATTCACAGCATTGATATTAAAAAAAGATGAATCACATTTTGTCTTCAAGACACCGCGTGATCCAGTAAAAACCATATCAAAAGCACATTTAGTTACAATAACAAATGGAGATACGGCAGGCAAGGAGATAAGTCTGTGAGTAATTTCAGACAAACACAGAGTTCAGCAGATGTGCAGCTGGGTGTTATCTGAGGCTTCACAGAAATCTCTGGGGAGGGGGAGGGGGGGGGACTCTTCAGCTCCACACTCCAGGAGAATGGCTTCCCACAGCTTACTTTTCAAGGACATGTGCAGAAGCCAGATAATGTTCTTGTTTGTTATCCAATAGACCACAGTGTTCTTTTCCACTGCCGCCTTCAAGTCTGTGGTGCTGTTTCATGGCCGAAAGAAATCCAAATATGTGGTTCTGCTCCGCTCCGCTTCATGAACTTCCATCTGTCCCTTGATTGATCCGGGGTGGCTGTAAACAAGTCCCAAAACGGACAGCAGGTGCGCGGTGGTCCACCACTGCTCCAAGCGAGCGATTGAGCTCATACAACAGCTGGGATGAGGAGCTCACGGCCCGGTTCAGAGAATTTTGCTGATCAGGTAGTGCCGACAGCGCGCTGATAGCTGCCGAAGCCTCCCTCAGCTTCCAGTAACAAACAACTCCGCTTACGCCAAAAAACAGAGCAGTTGCTACCAATAATCCAATAATCCACAAATCCTCCACGTCTTCGACACTTAAGACGGTCAGACACATGGGCTGCCACTGACCCCACGAGTCCATCACGTATCCAGCCGCGTGTGTGTCGGAGGGACAGACAGCTTCTCCTGGCACGGTCCGCTTCGTGGAAAAAATCTTATCCATTGAAGAAACAGCCCAATTTATTAATTCCATATTGGTTCGAGTGAGCGCTGAAGGGTCGCAGACGAGACGAAAAGCAAGCAGGGAGTAGGAAAAACTTAGGGAGGGAAGAGCAGAAAGATATGCGACCTGCCTTGCCGAGTGCCGGAAGAAGAAGATTTTCCTTGAACAATCAACAATAGACAATCATAAGAGACACATACAGATTTTTTTTTTAACAAGTTAAAACAAAGATATCAGACAGATTATAAGGCAGATGCAGAAAATCTAAAACAGGAACAATGCAATGCGTTTGGAAAATTGGCTTTCAAACCAAAATACAAACTTGTCAAAATACAAACTTGGTTTAAACTAAATAAATTATCATTAAATCTAGACAAAACTTATTATATGATATTTAGTAATAAAAAGAAAACTGCAGATGTTTCATTTATAATTGAGGGTGTTGAGATCTGTAGAGTGAGTGAGGTGAAGTTCTTGGGTGTCATCATTAATGACAAACTGACATGGAAATCACCTGGGAGTGGAGTACACTTATGCCCCTTTTACACCGCTAGCGTGGGTTGGATCAGATCGGCTCAATTCGGTTCGTCTCACATGTAGTTCTGTTTCCACAGCTGTTTTGTACCCCTTCTTTGGGCGGGGTCCAGAATCCTACTCGTTTTACCACATGGTGGCGGTAGTGTTCCCTCAAGGTACTTACTATCCACCACTAAACGTTAGAAGAAGAACACCCTGCAGGACCTCGTCTCACCACCTGGTGGCGGTAATGTCCCTTGAGCTATTTACTTGCTATAATGGAGTTCCCTCTGAGAATTAACCTTTAAACCAAAGTCATAATCTTACTTTATTGCCTTTTCAGCTTGTTTTAAACCCATGTGTTTTTCATTTTATGTTTCTTTTTAATAAAGATGTTTAAAAATATCCTCACTTGTATTATTTTCAAGATATGCATACGGTTCCTGTTAAAATTGCTAAACACATCACACTCTCCTGTTATCAGTGAAACCATTTTTACAGTAAGCTACAGATTAGGAATTAATTAGGTTTTAATTGGCCCTGTAATATTAAAGGTTAGTATTTCATTAAATTCAAATGGTAATATTTTGTTAAGGATAATTCAGTCAAATGCAAATGGATAATTTGGTTTAAACGGTCCCTTAAACATTAAAAGCTTGTTTCTTTAAACGTAATAACAAAGGAAACTCCTTATGGGCATCCAAGAACAGCTTCATAGAGTTGATGTTGACGTCTGTGCATCCCGGGAAAACGCTGCTGCACCCACGACCCGACATCAGGAAGGATGGATGGATGGATGGATGGATGGATGGATGGATGGATGGAGAGCTGTTCAAATCTAATAATATTTTTCTTATGATTCTTTAAAGGTCAATTGCAAATGGAAATATTCTTAACTTCCAGTATGTTTTTAAACAAACACTATATGTAAAATATGTTTAGGAAATTATTGTTCAATGACACCACTTAAGAAAAAAATGTTTTTTAGGAAAAGTAAGAAATGAAAAAGCACAAAAATAAAAATACTGCATCCACCTAAATGCTTTTTTTCCCGTTGGCTCACGGGCTTCCTCCAGAAGACACAAGTTGATCAATTCTGGTGACTCCTTTCTCGTCACTGTAAAAGAAGAAAAACATGGTTAATTCAATCTAGATACTGTTTTCAAATAATAAAATAAAATTAGATTTTTTTAATAGACATAAGTATGTGGAGGCTAGCTTCTTTTTTTTCCTAGTACTTTGTAACACATATCATCAAATAGTTCATAAACCACACCGCAGATTTTTTTTAAACTAACAGAATGTAATCACAAGATGTTCATGTACAAACTTTAAGCTGTTGAAGTTATTTGAATTAATATTCAATTTTTTAGACATAAATGTGTCAAGCTAGCTTCTTATTTTTCTCCCTAGTACTTTGTAACACATAGCAGCAAATATCTCAAATACCACACCGCAGATATTTTTCAAACTTACAGAGTGTAATCAAAAGATGTTCATGTACAAACTATAACCTGTTGGAGTTATTTGATTTAATATTCAATTTTTGTAATTTATTTTCGTAGTGCACGCACAGGTTTGGAAGAAGTCAAAGCGAACCTACTTTAAATCTAGCAGATTTGACCACTACGTGACATTATTAAGGAACAGTTAAGCTCAGGAACCCTCGTGCTATAAAGTCAGCTATGAAATATAGTTTTATATCCGTTTATTTAGCTACATTTTAAGGAAATAAAGCCGCCCGACATGCGCGTGCATGCACGTGGCGATCCTACTTGACAAACTGGTGGAAAAGGGGCATTAGTAAAACTGCATAAAATTACAGTAGAAAGTCATATAAAATTATATAAAAATATATAAAAATATGATGTGTATTATTTAACACATTTGTACCAAAGTTTACTTTATTCATTCAACCTTTATTTAGGCAGGTTAATCCCATTGAGCCTCGAGGACTCATTTACAAGAGAGACCTGGTTTTAACAAAGAATGATGACAACAGTGACAACAATAGACATCTAAAAAAGCTAAGTCTGGTCCTCTGGACATTCAAAAAAACAAAACAAAGCAAAAAAATTGTAGAAACGTTTCGTCTTTCGTCCGAAAGACTTCCTCAGTCTGAGGTGCTGGGTTCAGCTCAGTCTTATAAATAGCACCCTCTCACAGTGCTACACAACCAGTTGGCTGATGACAGCCGAAACCAGCGCTGTCATCAGCCAACTGGTTGTGTAACACTGTGAGAGGGTGCTATTTATAAGACTGAGCTGAACCCAGCACCTCAGACTGAGGAAGTCTTTCGGACGAAAGACGAAACGTTTCTACAATTTTTTTGCTTTGTTTTGTTTTGTTTTTTTGAATGTCCAGAGGACCAGACTTAGCTTTTTTAGATTTTTCTACCTGGATAATTGAGCATGCATCAGGGTACAACAATAGACAGTTATAAAAGAGGCATACCGATTTTTTTTTTTAAACAAATTAAAATAAGATGGTGTAGCAGAACACCCTGGTCTCTGAACTTTCGGTGAAAACACCTGAATTCACCTTTTCACTGAAGCTCTCAAGTGAATCTCCTTTTCTCTGAAAACCTAAAGTGAAGGACATAATCACTGTTTTATTCCAGTTTAGTTTGAATCAGAATATGAATAAGTCACATGAGACTCTCTTTAATTGTTACTTTGTTTAATTCAGAATTGATCAACAGTAATAACTTTTGTCTTTTTATGATAATCTGTATTAACATGAGTTGTCACTCTTATGCTGGTTTATTCTTCAGTATGATGGTGCTTTTAAACTATGGCACAGTTCAGGGTATGTGTTAAGTCAAACTTCTCAGCTTTGTCTATGAGTTAGACATAATAATCACTTTACTGGCGACTCCGTCTGTCTGTTTATCTACACAGTTTTCCTGCCTGTCCTTCAGATTTTCAACTCTATGACCTGCAAAGTCACTCCTTTATTTTTTGTGAGCATCCAATGAGCAGAGTGAATTTGACAGGGCTGAGCTCTCTACAAAAACCCTAACTTCCTGTCTGGCTTCAGTTTACGAGGGAACTCTAACTATGTTCTTCTCCTGAAAGCTGAATGAACACCAGTCAAAATGCCAATGACTTTGTTCTATCAGTAAGGTTTTTACAGCAAGCTCGCTGTGAAATCCGACCTTGAGCTGAAACGCTCCATTTGAATGAATTTCCTTCAAATGATCTCTTATCTTGAAAATCCACACCAGAGCTGAAGCCATTACCCCGGAGAAGTGGAAGCTGACTTGCAGTGAGCCACTGAAAGCGGAACGCTGGTCGCCTCTGAACCGTAGCAGAACGGTTAATAAGGCTGGGACTAGTTTGCCGGGCTGAGACCAAAAATCTTCGCTCAGGTAAAACGTCGATGGCCATTCGACCAAAGTCGAGCGGAAACTACTGAGGAACTGCCATGGTTTCTGGTTAACACATGTCAAGATAATTTCCTCTTCACTCCCTCTTATCTTTCTTTCTATTTCTTCCTTCTAAACTTATTTTTCTAAGCCAGTAAACTCTTAAGTAAATGTTCCTGCAGAAAAGTTAAAATAAGACCCTTAACTTGTCTGTTGTTTCAATTTGAATCTTGTCTACAGTAGTTTATTGAAATCTAAATCAGAGCTAATCTCGATACAAATGTTTGATGTACTTTTATGATTTTGTCAATAAAAGGTTCATCTGGTGAATCAACATAAGTTGACATATGCTGGTGAAGATTCTCAGTCGTCCAGGACATGATAAAATCAAAAAGGCGTTCAATACAAGATCAACTGGACTTTATTTGTTGCAGAAAACGTTTCGACTCCTATCCAGGAGGCTTTTTCAATTCACTGAAAATCAAACTGTGAGAGTTTGTAGTTATAACAGAACCACGCACCATCATATGTAAATTGCAAGCTGAGGTAACACATACATGTAAATCGACAGATCACACCTTAACAGTAGGGGTTCCCTTGAGGTCTCTGACAGAAGACACAACACTGTATGTAAATTGACAAAAAACACATCCCAACCAACAACAGAGGCTTCTCAAAAAAGTTTGTTAGTCTAATTAACAGACAAGACACCTCTGCTCCCATCCGGTGTAAAACATTTCGGAATCAATTCCAAAACTGAGTTATAAGTCTTGGAAAGTTGAAGGATTTTCAACAAACACAACATCCCAGTACATTTCAAACCCAGCAGGACTCTCAGACAGAGGCTGGTCCATCCTAAGGACAAAACCCCGACACACAAACAGAGTGGTGTGGTTTACGCAGTCCAGTGCAGCGAGGTCTGCTCAGACCGTTACATTGGAGAAACTAAGCAGCCCATCCACAAAAGAATGTCCCAACACAGGAGAGCAACCTCCTCTGGACAAAACTCAGCTGTTCACCTCCACCTCACGGACAAGGGACACTTTTGAGGACCAGAATGTACAAATTTTGGATCGAGAGCACAGATGGTTTGAGAGGGGTGTAAAGGAAGCTGTTTATGTTAAGAGAGAATAACCTTCTCTTAACAGAGGAGGAGGTCTGAGATTTCAGCTTTCCAAGACTTATAACTCAGTTTTGTAATTGATTCCGAAACGTTTTACACCGGATGGGAGCAGAGGTGTCTTGTCTGTAAATTAGACTAACAAACTTCTTTGAGAAGCCTTTGTTGTTGGTTGGGATGTGTTTTTGTCAATTTACATAGAGTGTTGTGTCTTCTGTCAGAGACCTCAAGGGAACCCCCTACTGTTAAGGTGTGATCTGTCAATTTACATGTATGTGTTACCTCAGCTTGCAATTTACATATGATGGTGCGTGGTTCTGTTATAACACCAAACTCCCACAGTTTGTTTTTCAGTGAATTGAAAAAGCCTCCTGGATAGGAGTCGAAACGTTTTCTGCAACAAATAAAGTCCAGTTGATCTTGTATTGAACATAAGTTGACGTTCCTCGTGAGATTACATCTTGTCTGGTCACATTTAATCAGTTTAAGTCCAAAAAAGAGAGAACTCGTTAAAATATAATACTAAGAATTTGGGTCAGATAAAATCTGCTCAAACTTTCATTTGGAATGCTGGTGAAGATTCTCAGTCGTCCAGGACATGATGAAATCAAAAAGGCGTCCCCTTCTGGACAGAAGTCGAAACGTTTTCTGCAACAAATAAAGTCCAGTTGATCCTGTATTGAACGCCTTTTTGATTTCATTTGGAATATGGTACAGTCAGTAAACTGACCACTACCTAAAATCCTACAATGGCAAAAACAGCTAGATTACAGTACAGTATAAGGTGATTGTAGAAAAACAGGAACTTTAGAACAATATGTGTGATCACTGGTCCGTGGAAGTTCTGCTGGACTTCTCATTTGGTTCTGGGCAATGAACACAAATGGTTGGAACCTCCTTCAGTCTCACATGGCCTGACTGCGTCTTTGTGAACTCTCCTCTCTCAAAATGTGCCTGTAGAGTGATATTAGTTTATTTCCTTGCACATTTCTTTGACAGTTAAACATTTTGAGCTCTGATTGAAAATGTTTGTGCAGCTTAAACTTAACATTGGCTCATTGCTTTAATTTACGTTTGAGAAAAACTGAATATTTGTTGTTATGTTAGAAAGTTAGCACAAACAAAACAGATATTAAATTTAATGTGTGTCAAGCTTTATTAAAAAAATAGCTTTTATATAGAAAGAACTGCATTTACAACTAAATACTTTGTAGATTGAAAACAGGCAGCTCAGGGTTATTGCAATGACTACTATTAAAAATATATATACTGTAATTGCTTTGAAATGTTATTTGTGTTATTATTATTCCAGATATCAGATCTTAGTTGACATGACTTGCTTAGCGCAGTGTTCCCTTTGTCGGCCATTTCGTGTATGCGCACCACACGCTTGAACTTTAACTGGACGTGACTCACATTATTGTTGAAAAATCGATCTCAGTTCCTATAAATCAATTTTGCTAAATTTAAATGTAGTCAGTCTAAAATCAATTAAATCAATTTTTTTAACCTTGCCCTGGTGGACAATACTTAAGTCAAAATCCAAGCTAAGGAAGTAGAAGCTTTCACCAGACATGCAGGATCTGATGGCACTCTGCTAAGCACTTTTGTAACAGTTCCTGATGTGCTATACAAATAAATCTGACTTGACTCTGGCACTGTGCCGGATCGCTGGTGTACCTGCAGAAGATATTTAACAGACATTTCTCTGGATTTAACAGAGGTG
>JBBPBX010003569.1:0-16379 GCA_038048925.1 Garcialebias charrua
TTTGTTTGTTTGTTTTCACTGTAATTCTTTTTTATTGCAGGTTAATTTTGTTCAGATGACAGAACTATCCATGATCTTTTTGTGCTAAATTGATGGCTTTTCCCCCATTATTTATTGAAATCTGAGCATCTAGTAGAATTTGTCTATAATAAATATACATATTCATAGTTTTGAAATAATGCATCTTTATGTACACAACAACCCTCTGATATTAGTCTTTCTGACTTCATATCATTTGTGGTTTTCACTGAATGTATAAATACAACAAAGTTTATTAACCTTCATGATAAAAAAAACCAATATATAAACTTTTCAAGTTTATATAAGTACTTTTTTCTTTCTTTTTTCAGCTGCTCCCTTCTACAGGGGTCACCACAGCGAAGTAAGTCGCGTGAAGACTTGGCAACTATTTTTATGCCGGATGCCCTTCTTGACACAACTACATACCACCGATCTACCACAGCCCTCTGTGTGGAGCAGAGAGCTGCTATCTAGGGCACCTGGGGTAGCAGATGGGAACTTAAGGCCCTTGCTCAAGGGCACAAAGTGGGGCAAATGAGGTTGGAGACAGGTTTAATCCCACCCACATTTTGATGTCTGTACCAGGAGTTGAACCAGCAATCTTCTGATCACATCCCGACCTTATCTAACCTCTGTGCCACTACTCCCTCCATTGTATATACGTGCATTTGAGTAAGGATAATTATGTGAATTTACCGTATTTTTTTATTTTTTAACTGAATCATTTTGAGTGTCTGGGTTCCATTGACTAGAGCAATTGCTGCTTACTGTGACAAGACATAAAGGTACCGGTATGTGTTAAACACAGGAACTTCTGAGGTCAAATAGATTTCCAAAGCAGTTTTGCCTCAAAAACCAGACTCAAAAAATGTTAAAGGCCAAACATTTCTTGAAGAAAGGTGAACTGTAATAATGCTCAGAATTCCTTCCTTTGGTTGGCCAGTCAGTTGAGGATTGTTTTCTAAAAAACACAGCAATGACACACAAAAACTTATGTAACACCATTATTTCAACAACTTCTGTATCATAATTTCTTTAATTCATCTTTTTCCTTGTTGTAATTTTAATTACTGTTGAGCATCAAACTTTTCTTTAAGTTCTTGCAAACTTTTGCTTGCAAAAACACCATTTCGGCAAGAATTCAGGCAAGTGGAACAGAAAATACAATTTTACATAATATGTCATTTAATTTTCATCAAATGTTTATGGCAAAAGGCAGATACTGTACAGTATGTGAGAGTACAACCTTCTGTAGCACCTCAGTCCAAGATGGCCGCTAATTACCAGTAACTGTTGGCCTTCTCCCTGATGAGGATCTTTCACTACTTAAGGCTGCAGATAAGGCTGCAGATGAGTGCTACTCTTTGCTGTAGCATTATATTTCTACATCATATTTATGTATATTATGTATATCAGGTCTCTCTTGTAAATGAGTCCACGAGGCTCAATGGGATTAACCTATCTAAATAAAGGTTGAATGTCTCTGGCCTGTTGTGTTTATGAATATAGAAATACTTTCCTTTTTCTTTGTGCTTCCAGTCATCTTGCCTCCTTGGGTCCCTTCCAGTCCTGGTCAACCTTGGTCCTGTTCTTCATTCCTCATGCCTTGCCCTCCAGCCACTCGCCTGCCTTGCCAGACCGTCCCTCTCTGGAACTCTCTCTGGATTTACATTGGTGCTCCATCACAACATCCAAACCTGTTAGGGGAATTAAACAAATCAGCTTCAACATTCAAACCCTGCCTCTAGACCCACCCGACCTTGTCCTTTCTCCTCAGAGGTTGCAGGAGATCACCTGTACATATTTTCACTCACTGTAAAAAAATAAACCCTGTTAAACCTTTATCTCTTAAAGTCCTGTTTCGTTCCAGGTCTCATACTAATCTGGATTCCTCGAGCTCATTACAGGATAATATTTTTCTTTGTATATATGTGTGGGTGTATGTGGTTGTCTATGTTCATACAGTTTATCATGCACATATGTGAATACACTCATCAAAAGTTGTCTTTAAATTCACATCTACAACCGATTGCCATCAGTCAACCTGATTCAAGATGGCCACAGCTGACTGATCCTAGTAAACACCAAAATGGTTACAATTAAGGCTTTTACCAGTACTAAATTGAAATTTTGTGTAGTACTACCTGAGAGCCATCCCCAACATCTAGCCTGAGCTCAGATATGTTTTTTTTAAATTTCAATTATTGTTCAAGTCAACTCTGTATACTGTATGAGCAAAACAGCTCATGAACCGCTGAATAAATATTAATCTCTCAGAAAGCATTTATCAGACATGCTTCAATAACTTTGCAATAATATATGTTGGAGTCACCACACCCCAACTTTCAAGGTTGTTGCAAAAGCTCTATGAGCTTAGCTAACACAAAAAGCAATAACTACATAAAGATAAAAAAAAAATCTTGATCTAAAGTTCAAAGTAGTTGTAGCTGTGAGTCATTGAGAACACACATCTGAGGGGTATCGGTGTCATGGTCTCCAAATCCTAAGGCTCCAGGTTCAAGCCAAGGTTCTGTCGAACATTTGTCAAATTCTTCGTGCATGTTTGCTTGCTGTGGTGACCACTGTAGGTGGTAGCTGCCAGACTTACCACATGCTGTTTTTCTTCTCCCACACACTTCCTCTTCAAAAGCTCAGCATCTTTTCTTCTCTGAAGTGCAGCGGGGATGCAGCAACGACAAGTCTGAAGTTTCCTGTGGAATCTTGATTATTATGCTAGGCTGCTGTCATATCATTCACATTAAATTTGGGATTGGAATTTAAATAGGATCTGTGACAAATGAATTGAATAATGTATGAGCTCTGTTGCATTTTAGATACAAAGTCAATCTGAACAAATATTTTGTACAAGCGTAAACTTTAAATGTTGTAGCAACAGCTGGTAGTAAATTCCTCAGTTTACTTTGAATCAACAGAAAGGTGTTTGTTTTTCAGCAATGCCCATCTTATAAACTCAAAATAACAACTCTGAATTTCAACTTTTTCAAGCAGTCTGAATGATCAGATTGCTCAATTTACAAACACAAACTAAACCAATAAAACCAAAGCAACGTAAACATGACCGCATAAAACAAGTTAGCTGAAGGGTCCAGTCTGAGAATAGGGTTGATCTGGTAATTTCCTGAACTCTACAGTGAACAATGAGGCTATTTTCCAGTCTTTTTGTCCCCTGTCATGAAGCAAAGAGGAGGAGCTGGCAATTTCCTTTATCTGTCTCTGTCGGTGCATGTTGTGAACACAGTAACTTTTTTTAAAAAGTCAGGTACCAACTTCTGTTTCGGTGTATGACTGCATCTAGTTAGAAAGGTTCCTTTCAAAACTTGGGTTGCCACGTCAAAATCCAATATGGCTGACACCATATATGAACTGTTTTTCTCTTGCATTTGTTGTTGGATGTAACTGGGACCCCGTGTACATAATCTCGTTTTCATCACATGTACCACATGCGGTGCAAATGACAAAGACTCTCTGACTCTGACTCTGACTCTGATATATGTAAACTTTTGAGTTTGATAACTTGAAAAATAAGCTATGAGCTGACTTCAATTTTTATGTATTCCTGCACGTAGGATTAAGACAGATCACCATAGAAAATTTGGTTGCCATGTAAAAATCCAACATGTCTACCATCATATACATATGTAAACTAACCACCCCTATCATTTTAGGAAATATGCTCTCTAGTTTTTTAAAATACGGAACAGTTTCCTCGTGATTGGGATGGCCAAAGATAAATCTATAGTGGCCGAGGCCACCATTGGTCAATCCTGGGCTCTGCCGTTGTATCTGGTCGTGGGCAAAATTGCTCCCTTCACTTGCCAGGATCCATCACTCTGCGTTGCCTTGGAAAATCAAAAACATAAATAAATAAAAAGTGGACCTTTCTTCTTATCTTGCACCAAAAGTATTAAGGTTTACATCCCCTTTTCAATTTGAAGCCAGAAAAACACTCACTGTGAAAACAACAGCTTTGAATGTTATCTTTTCAATTTGAAGCCAGAAAAACACTCACTGTGAAAACAACAGCTTTGAATGTTATCAGCACATTAAATGGCAGTTATTAGTTTTTATCATCCCCATAGGTTGTGTTCATACTGTCCCTCCTACCTCCTAGTAGGTTTAAAGGTACATTGTTATCACTGATAATATGCAGCTCTGTCCGTGTCTAAAACAGGCATTTTTTTTGCTTATTTTAGCCCTTTTTCCTAAACCTAAACTTACACCTGACCCAGAGCACTAAACCTAAGCTTAACCTCCTGACCCTTGAGCCTTAACCTAACACAGCCCCTAAACCTAAACCCTGACCCTATTATCAACTATATAAGAATGTACCATGAAACCTACTAGGAGGCAGAGGAGGGACAGTCTGGATGCAACCTATGGGGATGATAACAACTAATAAAGGCCATTTAATGGCAGATAACATTTGAAGCAAGTCAAAAAGAAACATTTACTATTCAAATCTCTCAGCAACAGGGGACAAAGGCACACCACTTGCTTTGACTCTTTATCTTCCTGCCCTTCATTTGTCAATATTGGCTTTTTATCATTTATGGCATACATGGTGTCTGTTGACGTTAACATTATTATTTCAATTTTTATCATATTTTAATATTCAAACTTCATGTAAACATTCCTTGGGTTTAATTCAATCAAAAAAACACCTTGGTAGTGGGGTTTTATCTAGTTGTTGGCATGTGACAAAGGACAGCAAAGCCAGGGTGTTGCCAGTTTAACAATACAGTCAGTTTAACAATACAGTCAACAAGATGGCCGCGCTCAGACCAGCCGCAGCTTCATGGGTTCTCAGTTCATCCCCAGTTTTTAGTAATTTTAATAGTGTTTTTGTTCCTGATTCTGCACGTTTTTTGCGGGTGAATTATAGCCGAACTGAGCTGTTAAGAATTGGAGCGGATTTACCACAAGGCACAGCTGATATCAGCAACGAACTCGAATCAGAGCTCGGAAGACTGGAGCTGCTAAGATCATCTTTCTGGAAGCAGATGCGCTCCGGAGGAAAGAAGAGGAAACGATGCTCTCGTGGAAAAAAGCGTGGCTGTCGAGCAGGAATTATGACGAGACTGCGGGCAGACGCTAAAACCGGTAAACCCCCGATGCCGGCTCTTTTTCTGTCCAACGTGCGCTCGTTGGACAACAAAATGGATTTACTTCGTCTGAGAGTAACAACGAGGAAAGGAGATGAGGAGATGCTCGGTGCTTTGCCTCACGGAAACGTGGATCAATGAGGACACTCCTGACTCTGTTTATGAGTTGGACAATAGGCTCTTTTTCAGAACGGACCGGTGCACCGAGACTACGGGGAAAACACGAGGCGGTGGCGTCTGTATTTACGTTAACAAAGACTGGTGCACGAACTGTGCCGTTATCAGCAGGATCTGCTCAGCTGCTGTGGAGCTTTTAACAGTAAGATGTCGACCACATTACCTCCCCCGCGATTATTCAGCGATAATAATAAGCGCTGTTTACATAGCACCCGATGCTAATGCCAACGACGCCCAGGGAGAAATTCATGACTTACTCACCTCGCTGCAGTGTAAATATCCTGAGGGGCTTTTCATTGTTTCCGGGGACTTCAATCACGTGGATTTACGTGTCATCCTTCCAACCTTCAATCAGCACGTTTTCACAGCAACACGAGGAAATAAGACGCTAGACCAAGTCTTCACGAATGTGAAGGGGGCGTACACGGCGAAGCCACGCCCACCGCTCGGGGCTTCCGACCATCGCTCCCTGTTATTGGTCCCTAGACAGCTCCCCCCACTCAGACGTTCCAAGCCGGAACAAAGAGAGATAAGAGTGTGGCGTCAGGGTAGCACCTCCATGCTGAGAGACTGCTTTGAAAACACAAACTGGTCTGTCTTCAAAGAGGCAGCTACGAATGGAAGTTCAGTTGACCTGGAGCTTTATGCTTCCTCAGTCCTGGGTTACATCAGTACATGCGCTGAAAATGTATCCATAAGAAAGTATGTTAAATTTTACCCCAATCAAAAACCCTGGCTAAATAAGGATGTCCGCACCCTGCTGGCAGCCAGGGACACTGCATTCAAGTCTGGAGATACTGAGGAGTTGAGAAAGTGCAGGAAAGAACTGGATGATGGCATAAAGAAGGCCAAAGCCGCGTATGCACAGAGGATCGAGGGACAGTTCACCTCACATGATCCACGGAGCATGTGGCAGGGCATCAAATGCTTAACAGATTACAAGGGCAAAAGCAAACAATGCCCCAGGGACCCATCTCTGCCTGATGCCCTCAATAAGTTTTATGCACGTTTTGAAGATCCAAACAGACCAGCTAGCACCAGACTCACCTCATCACCAGACGAGGAGCACCTCAAAGTGACCGCAGCAGAAGTGAGAGGTAGTCTCAGAAGGATCAACCCTCATAAAGCTACGGGTCCAGACAACATCCCAGGGAAAGTTCTGAAGGAATGTGCGGACCAGCTCTGTGAGGTGCTGGCTGACGTCTTCACCACCTCACTTTCACTGGAGTCAGTTCCCACCTGCCTGAAGACTGCCACCATCATCCCAGTCCCAAAAAGCTCCACAGTGACTGGTCTGAATGACTATAGACCGGTGGCTCTCACCCCGATAGTCGCTAAATGTTTTGAGAAACTGGTCATGTCCCACATCAAGACAACCGTCAACATCAGCGAGGACCCTCATCAATATGCATACCGCGAGAACCGATCAACAGAGGACGCCATCTCCTCTGTGGTCCACACTGCTCTCACCCACCTGGATCAGAAGGACTCATACGTGCGTCTGCTCTTTGTGGACTTCACATCTGCCTTCAACACCATGATCCCCCAAACTCTGATAGACAAACTATCCACACTTGGACTAAGCCCCTCCATCTGTAACTGGGTACTAGACTTCTTAACAAACAGACCACAGTCCGTGAAGATCCACAACTTCTCCTCCTCCACCATAACCCTCAGCACTGGCTCTCCTCAAGGATGTGTGCTGAGCCCTCTTCTGTTCACTCTGCTCACATATGATTGTACAGCCACACATCCAGGCTGTCATATTGTTAAGTTTGCAGATGATACAGCGGTGGTGGGATGCATCACAGATAATGATGAATCCAGCTACAGACAGGAGGTGGAGCACCTGGAGAGCTGGTGCAAAGAGAACAACCTTCACATGAATGTGAAGAAGACGAAGGAGATGATTGTGGACTTCAGAAGGAACAAACACACCCACACCCCACTGTACATAGGTGGATCTGCGGTGGAGGTGGTCTCCAGCTACAAGTACCTGGGTGTACACTTGAATGATAACCTCAGCTGGAGCAACAACACCACCAGCCTGATCAAGAAAGGTCATCAGAGACTCTACTTCCTCAGACGGCTGAGACGAGCTGGTCTGAGAAGCTCAGTCCTCAACTCCTTCTACAGGTGTGCAGTGGAGAGCATCCTGTGCTCCAGCATCAATGTGTGGCATGGAGGCTGCACAGTTGCAGAGAGGAAAGCTCTACAGAGAGTGGTGAAGGCTGCACAGAAGTCTGTGGGAGTCAGTCTCCCCACCATCACAGACATTTACACCTCCAGATGCAGAAAAAGAGCCACCTGCATCATGAAAGACCTCACTCACCCAGCACATTCACTCTTTGCACCACTCCCCTCGGGACGGAGGTTGAGGAGCATCAAATGTAGAACCACTAGACTGAGGAACAGCTTCTACCCTGAGGCTGTCAGACTCATGAATAAATAAATAATAAGAATAAACACTGCAAAATGTCACATCATGTTGATACTGATCTGTTTCTTGTTGCTGCGTTCATCTGTGACCATCTGCTCATAATGACTCATGTTCGTGCTGCTGTTTATAATGATGTTTTTCTACTACATTAGGGCTTAGTGTATTACTAGCTGATGTCTCTCTTAGTTAATCCTAGATGTTATTATTGTTTTTCTCTTGCATTTGTTGTTGGATGTAACTGGGACCCTGTGTACATAATCTCGTTTTCATCACATGTACTACATGCGGTGCAAATGACAATAAAGACTCTCTGACTCTGACTCTGATGGAAGCAGATTTTCAGCCTTCAAGTCCCCGAGGACAGTTTGAAGCCTGTGCACCAACAAATCAATGTACGACTTAAACTAAATCAGAAGAAATACATTTCAAAGTTCACATAATCTGAACTGTTGCTTTTACAGCCAAAATAATATTAACTTTGTCAGTACAGCCCTAAGCACATTTATCATTTACAAAAATATTCATAGCATTTTGTTTGTTTGTTTGTTTGGAGTAGAAAATTGATTTTTTTTTTTCAGACTGAATAAACTACATGAAACATTAGCAATGATAAATTGGATTTTTTTAATGCTTAAGCTTATTCATTGGATAAAAAAAAAAAAGATAATCCAGTCAGAAGTATCACAGTAATGAACTGAGTGTTTATTAGAGATTATTTTCAAATTTTGTGGAGGTGAGAACTTTAAAAATAACACTCAAAAGGACGGGTGTTTGTCTTATCGTGTGGCAGTGAGTCACATAATGTTAAAGCTAAGTGACTTTCAGAAATCAATTTGTTTTAGAAATAATTGCAGAACGAGTTTCAGACTTGGTTTAACCATCTCTAATTATGGGATAATTACCATATACAAAAGACATTATCCCACTATTTTCACTAAGATATGAGAGGATGACACATTATGACCAAGTCATGGTGAATACCTTTTAGATCCGTATTTGTAGAACTGACAAACATGGTTTAATGATGCCGTGCTTTTGCCCTATGTGCCATGCTTTAAATAATTACGGTAAAGGTCTTTTTTATTACACACTCTCATGTTTCTCACTTTAGTCGATTTAACTCTCCTCTCTCACACTTGTGTCTCTGAAAATAAGAATGCTTTGGGGCTTTAGATTTGTCAGCCTTGTCTGCATGAGCCTCTTTGAGGAACTCGACTTTTGTTGCTCTCTTCAGAGCCTAGATGCTCACTTTATTAGTAATGCCAGCCCTGTTGTTGTTCACTGCTGAACAAATAAGAGGCTTGCAGAAGAGGCTTATCTGTCCGGCTGCACACACACACTTAACACCGAAACACAGTATGACACAGAAACGCACCATAGAAAATATATCAACACAGACTAACACAAAGCCATAGAAGCATGCATGTAAGCAGATAGTAACACAGCTAACGGTGTGCCCATAACATGCGATAATGAAAACAAACTCATAAAACATGCAGAGACTTTTTGCTAAATCTCAGGAGCAAACATAAAAATGAGTTATTGTGGCGTTGTCTTGTTAGGTGGTGCATGAATAAGACCTGTACAGAGAGCTTATCAGTTTGTCTCTATACACACTCTTTCACACGCACACACTTTTAGAAGCCTTATCTCATTCAGACAGATAACACTGCAAAACAGTGTGAGGAGGGGATCACACCCAAAAAAGAACTGATACACCGGCTCAAGATGCTGCTCATTGAGTCTCATATGCACCCCCCACTACATGCTGGTCAAGATTCTCAGTCATCCAGGACATGATAAAATCAAAAAACGTTCTTCAATACAAAAACAACTGGACTTTATTTGTAACAGAAGACACCTCGCTCTTCATCCAAGGAGCTTTCTCAATTCAAAGAGCAGAGAGTGGGGTTCAGGTTTTAAAGGCTGAGATAAGATACACACATACCTATGTAGATTGACAAATCACACCTCACACCTTAACAGTAGGGGTTTCTTAGGCCCTGTACACACGTAGCCGTTTATCATTAAAACCGAACAGTTTAGCGTGCGGTTTAGCCTTTCATCCACACGTGAACTCCGGTTGATGTAACTATAAACGAATAATAACAAAACTCCGGCCAAAGTGAAGATTTGAGAACTCTCCGTTTTCGAGTCTGCGTGTGAACTTTCAGAACGGAGCTTTCTGCTCCAGCTGGACCGGCAGAACCGGGTCTGCCGGTCCAGCTGGAGCGGCGGTCACGTCACATAATGCTCTAAAAAAAGCACTAAAAAGTCAACATACCTGCTCTGACATGATTCCTAGTCGACATTTTGCTGCGTTTTATTAACTTTGTACTCCAACACGGTATTTAATAGTAGTTAAACCTCACGGTCTGTCCACACAAACGAAAGAAAATAAATAAATAAATAACAGGAAGTCGCGGCTGCATGGGTGAAGGGTTGTGACAGCACTACACTGCCACCTATGGGTTCAGCTTATTCATTACAACTTTACAACTTCTGTGGTGAAAAAAACGGGACATGTAAACAAACATTTTAAATATTCGAACATGTATGGACAGAGATATTTTTTGTGTGCAAATATTCGTTTTTCAAACACCAGGCTAGGTGTGTACAGGGACTTAAGGTCTTTGTTACTCTAATTCACAGATGAGGCTCCGTTGTTCCCATCAGGTGTGAAAATCGTCTCTGCCCTTTGAATTGAGAAAGCTCCTCAGATGAAGAGCAAAACGTCTTCTGTTACAAATATATTCCAGTTGTTTTTGTATTGAACTTTTTTGAACCCCCCACTACACACACACAGCTCTTGAATAAATATGTTTAGTTATAGAACTAGACGGGATTAAAACATTCAAGTTCAAGTCAACTTTATTGTCCTTACCATCACATGTGGTACATGAGGTGGAACAAAATGATCCCAGTTACACCCCAAAATAGCGAAAGTATAAACATAAACAGTAAATAGGGATATTAGATATCCACTAAACAAAAGCCAAACAATATGCTAAAATATCCAATATATACTCTAACAATAATAATGTAAAACAATGCCTTGTAGCAACAGCAACCCGAACATGAGTCAGTGGTGAGCGCACAGGTATGAATGAATAATAATAAATAATAAAGTGATATTTGTTGTCATCATTGTATGATCCCATATAAAGACAAAATTGGCTCTCTGCATTTAACCCATCGCACCTGGGATACACCTAAAGGTGGAGCAGTGAACAGCTATGTAAGTGTCGGGGAGCAATTCAGGATTAGGTGTCCTGCTCAGAGACACCACCAGATGTGCAGTAACCAGAAATCAAACCCAGGGCCTTCGTGTCCTGAATCAGCTGCCCTGCCCATACACCATTTATAGAGCAGTATGAGAAAATCAGCAGCATGGGATAATCAGCAGCATAGAAAAGTCACATATCACAAATTAATGCAGCATTACAGTGATATTTTTTTCCAACAGTGATTTTCCTGGTTAAGGATTTATGAATCTAACATCCTCAGGGTAGATGCTGTTCCTCAGTCTAGTGGTCCTGCACTTAATGCTCCTCAACCTTCGACCTGAGGGGAACGGGCAAACGGTGTGTGTGCGCTGGGTGAGTGGGGTCCTTCATGATGCAGGTGACCCTCTTTCTATGTGTAGATGACTGTGATGGGAGGGAGGTTGACTCCAACAGACTTGTGTGCAGCCTTCACCACTCTCTGCAAAGCTTTTCTTTCTGCAGCTGTGCAGCCTCCATGCCACACATTGATGCTGGAGCACAATAAACTGTATATGAAAGAGATGACTGATGGAGAGAAGTGGTGTTACATCAATCCTCTGTTTTACAAAACACAAGAAATACTGTAAAATATACGTAAATGTACAGTTTTAGTTATGAACTGCACTATCAGATTATGGTAGATAGACACAGGGAACTTGAAGGGTAAAATAAAGAAAAATATCTATATAATGAAAACAAAAACTGACGTGGCAGCAAAACTTACATTATGAATGAGCGAGGCGATCACGAAGGGAGCAGAGACAGACCCTGACGGCCCAGACTGGACAAAACACCAACAAATGACACAAAGATGCAGAAAATATAGGAACACTAATGGTAGACAATGAAGAACACTTGGGTGACTGGGATAGAGGACAGGTGTGGCAGTATAACATGAGGGAGAGCAGGAAAACACAAGAATCACACAAAACACAACAATCCTCTCACGCACAACAACGTGCACGTTTTTGGGTGTTTGAACAAAAAAATAAAAATCAGTTCCAGCAATTAGAAGCTTATTAAATAAAATGTTATTGTAAGTAAAACATAGTTAGAAACAGTTGTATTAAGATAGAAACAAATATACTTAGATAAATATGTTTTATTAAAAAGGATTAAATATGTTTTAATAAAAACAATTTATATCAGAAGAAATACAACATGTGTAGCATACTGTCACGGTTTGATGTGGGATGAGGGATGAGTCCCGTGGAGCAGACAGGTAGACTCACAGAGGCACGAGTAAATATCAAAACACTTTAATTAACAAACTCAAAATACTGACGTGGCAGTATAAACAAAACTAATACAGCTCTGACTGTGGCTGGAGTACTAACACAAAAAACGTGGAGCTCTAACAATGAAACATGGAGCTACTAAACATACTCACAAGACCAAGGAGCTGGTACACGACACATCAGGGAACAGGGACAAAGACCCGACACAAAACAGACTGCAGACAGAGTATTTATACACACACAGACAAGACAGGGAGTAACGACAAACACCTGGGAACAATTAACAGAACAAGGCTGACTCTGAAACGTGGGAGGTAAACCAGGGTGACAGTACTCTAGGTTGAACTAAATAACAATAAGGGGACCTAAAAACATGACTACACCAGAAATAAACATGAGGACTAAACTGGATGGGAACCTAAAGGAGATATGCAGATATGGGGAACCTAAAATAAACAAGAAGACTAAACAAGTATAAACATGAAGACAAGACCAACAGAGGGAGCCATAAACATGAAGACAAGATCAACAGAGGGAGCCACCCTTACAGTACCCCCCCCCCTCAAGGACGCCCCCTGGCGGCCCCAAAGAACACCCCACAAAAAACAGGACGGGCGGAGGGAGGAACTGCAGGGACGGTGGGCACGAGAAAACACAAGGACAAAACACAAGGACAACAAACCAAAAACCGACAGGAACAGGACCCGGGAAAAATGCTAAACCTAAGAAACCAACAAGCGCCCAAACATCGAAGCCAGGATGTCGACCTCGGGCAAGGACCCCTCAGGTGGCCGACCGGGAACCCGTCCAACACACAGGACCCCGTCCGGTGGACGACCGGGAGCCCGTCCATCCCACAGAGACACCTCAGGCGGGCGACCCGGGGGCTGTCCATCGATCAGGAGCTTCCGCAGGAGACGAGGCCCCAGGACGGGTGAAGACGAGGGTGGGACCCTCCAGGGCCCACCCAGAACTGGAACCCCATCAAGCGGCGTGGCGGCGCCAAGCAACGAGACGTCATCGACGTAAGGACCGTCCATTGGTATAGAGGCGTCTGGCTTCTGCGAGACCTCTGGCGGCTGCGAGACCTCTGGCGGCTGCGAGACCTCTGGCGGCTGCGAGACCTCTGGCGGCTGCGAGACCTCTGGAGACGACGTCGAGCGACCCTCTGGAGACGACGTCGAGCGACCCTCTGGAGACGACGTCGAGCGACCCTCTGGAGACGACGTCGAGCGACCCTCTGGAGACGACGTCGAGCGACCCTCTGGAGACGACGTCGAGCGACCCTCTGGAGACGACGTCGAGCGACCCTCTGGAGACGACGTCGAGCGACCCTCTGGAGGCGAGAGACCCTCTGGAGGCGAGAGACCCTCTGGAGGCGAGAGACCCTCTGGAGGCGAGAGACCCTCTGGAGGCGAGAGACCCTCTGGAGGCGAGAGACCCTCTGGAGGCGAGAGACCCTCTGGAGGCGAGAGACCCTCTGGAGGCGAGGAGTCTTCCAGGACCCTCCCAGAGCTGGAGACGCGAGGGGATCCCTCCTGGGACCCCTCGAGACTGGATACGTGAGGGGATCCCTCCTGGGACCCCTCGAGACTGGATACGTGAAGGGATCCCTCCTGGGACCCCTCGAGACTGGATACGTGACCCTCCATCGATGTGGAGGCGTCAACGGTGAGAGGACCCATCGACGTGGAGGCGTCAACGATGAGAAGACCCTCCATCGATGTCGATGCGTCCGCGGCGAGCGGACCCTTCATCGACGTGGAGGCGTCCGTCGCGTCGGGACCCTCTGTAGAGGTGGAGGCGTCCGTCGCGCCGGGACCCTCTGTAGAGGTGGAGGCGTCCGTCGCGCCGGGACCCTCTGTAGAGGCGGAGGCGTCCACGAGCGTTGAGACGCCTTCGAGCATTGAGACGTCATCTGGCATTGAAGCAACGTGAGGCGTGGAGACCACCGTCGAGACTGCAGGCGAGGACGGAGACGCAGCGTCCTCTGTGGACGATGCCGGAGACGTAGCGTCCTCTGTGGACGATGCCGGAGACGTAGCGTCCTCTGTGGACGATGCCGGAGACGTAGCGTCCTCTGTGGACGATGCCGGAGACGTAGCGTCCTCTGTGGACGATGCCGGAGACAGCGTCCTCTGTGGACGATGCCGGAGACGCAGCGTCCTCTGTGGACGAGGCCGGAGACAGCGTCCTCTGTGGACGAGGCTGGAGACACAGCGTCCTCTGTGGACGAGGCTGGAGACACAGCGTCCTCTGTGGACGAGGCTGGAGACACAGCGTCCTCTGTGGACGAGGCTGGAGACACAGCGTCCTCTGTGGACGAGGCTGGAGACACAGCGTCCTCTGTGGACGAGGCTGGAGACACAGCGTCCTCTGTGGACGAGGCTGGAGACACAGCGTCCTCTGTGGACGAGGCTGGAGACACAGCGTCCTCTGTGGACGAGGCTGGAGACACAGCGTCCTCTGTGGACGAGGCTGGAGACACAGCGTCCTCTGTGGACGAGGCTGGAGACACAGCGTCCTCTGTGGACGAGGCTGGAGACACAGCGTCTTCTGAGGAGGCTGGGGAGACACACTTAGAAACAGACAACTCGTCCTTCAGGGCTGTAGCCAAAGCCAACATCTGAGAGAGACCTGGGTTAGGTTGTAAACAAGGACTGTTAATAATGATATCTTCAATAATGGAGTAAGTCTTATATTTATAATGAGGATCCGGGTTATTGACAGCTGCATGAATCAGTCTGTTTATCTGCTGTATGGTGAGAGTGGCCGCAGAACTCTGTCCCACAGCGACCCCTGTGGCCGGGTCGGAGTCTGCATGTTCCTCCTCAGATTGGGAGCTCGAACACTGCTGTGAACGAGTCTTGTGAAGAGGCTTCCTCTTGGTTATGTGGCGTACAGGAGCCTCTGTGTTTCCTGCAGACGTGTTCTGCGCATGTCTCCCCTGAGACGTCACGGAGCATGGGAGCTCCCCCTTCGTAATCCCCCCCGGCCTTTCTGACAGCATGGGAGAATGAAGGGGGAGAACGGGCCGAAACCCGGAAACGCGTGCATTCGCCCGTCGCCGCCCCCTTCGGCGGCGCCGTGTCCCTGGAGCTGGAACGGGCAGGAGTCCTTCCGGATCCGAATCCGACTCGTCGTCGGACACCCACCACAGTGAAATGGCTCGTGCAGGAGTGAAGGACTTCAACTGGTCCGAGCGGCCATCACCTCGCTTCCTCCTCGCTGGCTCCGCGACCAGTGGTGGACACGAAGACTGTTCCAACCCGGGTTCGTGGCGGCTCCAAGCGGGTTCAGTTCGAAACCCGCCGACTCTGATGACTGCGGCTTCCCTCTGAGCCGGCGCAGACATCACTGCCCCTGGGTAAGTCCGAATTACCTGTCTGCGGGACTCAAAATGGTCGGGTCTTTTCTGTCACGGTTTGATGTGGGATGAGGGATGAGTCCCGTGGAGCAGACAGGTAGACTCACAGAGGCACGAGTAAATATCAAAACACTTTAATTAACAAACTCAAAATACTGACGTGGCAGTATAAACAAAAGTAATACAGCTCTGACTGTGGCTGGAGTACTAACACAAAAAACGTGGAGCTCTAACAATGAAACATGGAGCTACTAAACATACTCACAAGACCAAGGAGCTGGTACACGACACATCAGGGAACAGGGACAAAGACCCGACACAAAACAGACTGCAGACAGAGTATTTATACACACACAGACAAGACAGGGAGTAACGACAAACACCTGGGAACAATTAACAGAACAAGGCTGACTCTGAAACGTGGGAGGTAAACCAGGGTGACAGTACTCTAGGTTGAACTAAATAACAATAAGGGGACCTAAAAACATGACTACACCAGAAATAAACATGAGGACTAAACTGGATGGGAACCTAAAGGAGATATGCAGATATGGGGAACCTAAAATAAACAAGACTAAACAAGTATAAACATGAAGACAAGACCAACAGAGGGAGCCATAAACATGAAGACAAGATCAACAGAGGGAGCCACCCTTACACATACGGTAATGCTAATTTGCAGATGTTGTAGATTTATTACAAAGCAGACTTCTGAACTCTTTTAATTCAAAATAATAAATTAATATT
>JBBPBX010003569.1:17337-28761 GCA_038048925.1 Garcialebias charrua
GGGAGGTGGGAAATTGGGCGGTAATTAGAAAGAATGTCAGGATCCAAATTATTTTTTTCAGAAGAGGCCTAATGATGGCAGTTTTTAGAGGCAGTGGAACATGACTAGATTGTAGAGACTTATTTATTAATAAGTACTAATAAATACCAAGCACTTAGCCTATCCTAACACTGTTTTTAAAGATGAAGGAGTGAGTTGAATTGTCTCCCTTTCACATAAAGGGGAATGGAGCCTGCAGGGAGGAGGGAGACAATTCAACTCACTCCATCTTTAAAAACTGTGTTAGGATAGCCTAAGTGCTTGGTGACTGTACAGCGTACTGCATATTGCATTATGTGTCCGTTCGGCAGTCGTAGAATTTTGGCCGTGTAGTAGGGCTGAACGATTAATCGCATTTGCGATAATCTCGCAATATGTTAAAACGCGATTCTCTAATCGCACAGGCTGCGATTTGACTGGTCACGTGACTTGGGAGTGAGCCGAGCGGAGCAAAACCGAGCAGGCAGGGAGGGGGAGACGTCAACACCGCGCGCTCCAACACAGGCTCGACAGAAGTCATAAAAGTTAAAAATTCGGGTAAGTTAGCCCATGTAAACGTGTACCTGATCTTAGAAGCTGAAACACAGAGACAGCGGGAGATAAACAGAGAGCGAGCTGGTCATGTAACCGGGCCTGTTTTTGACGCTGCCCTGTTAGCAGCTAGCTCAGCAAGCTAACGTTCTGCGTGAAAAAGCGCATTCATTATCTGATTAAAAAAAACAGTTGTCATTAGTGATATGAATTAATACAGAACCAGTAACACACACATGTTTCGCGCAAGCTGATTTTTTTTAAAATGCGGTGTTTAATGGTTGTCAGCTTAGCTTTAGCGTAGCTATTTATTTATTTAACGTAGCTATTTAGATGAGCTGATGCAATTTCTCATGACGTGTAATGTATTACCAAACCTGGTCGTGATGTCACGACTATTATACTATCATTTTTATTGTCCGTTTTAAATAAAATGTTAATTATTATGTTCAGTAATGTGAAGCTATTTAGTCATCACGTTTTGCATCCACTTAACGTTGACAAACTGGGAAAAGCTAAAACCTGTACATTGTTTTTAACTAACAAAGTGAGAAGATTTTTCTGGTCCTCAATTTTTGCACATGTGAGTGAGAGTGGAGGATGTGTGTATTTATTTTTTATTACAGGACATGCACTAAAGGATGACAGAGTGTCAAGAGCAAGAAGCTGGTGGGGCACTTCTCCCAAAGTTGGAAGAAGGCAGCAATGACTGAAGCACAGAGGGAGCTCAAACTTCCTGGACACAGCCTCATCACTGAATGTCCAACAAGATGGGGATCCAAAGAAATGATGATTTCCAGGGTGCTAGAACAGCTCAAAGCCATTTCTCAGGTGCTGTCAGGTGACTGTTATGTGTGTTCCCTTATCCCAACCTGGCAGGATATTGAGGTGTTGGAGTCTGTTCACAAGGCTCTGCATCCTGCTGTTACATACTGACTGACTATAATGTTTACATTATTGTTCCAAGTGTTTTTTTACATCTAAAACATTTAATAAGAACAGATACTAGATTATTTTGTGTTCACAGAGTTTGAATTCCCAGAACGAGTTGGTTAAAGCAGATTCTCTTTATGTTTTTTGCACTTTATTTTTCATGACGTTAAAGCTGCTGTATGTAACTTATTTTTTAAACATATTTCTTCACTCTGCCACTATCTAATGATAGATTGATGTTTGACAGGTAATATCTGAAAAAAACTATAGTCCTCTGGCGTCTCCCGGTGGTAATAAAAGCATTTATAAAAACCAGAGCGCCCCGCGGTTAACCAGCCAATAAAAACAGCCAGCCAATAAAAACAGAGCTTCTCACTTCTCACCCCCTAACCCACGCCCCCGCCTGTCACCCTGCAGCGGCCGCGCAGGTTCTCGTTGAAATAATTGCAAAGCGATGCAAAACTGTTTTGTATGTGACACAAATGTATTAAATATCCCTTCTTCATCCCTGCTCTGGACTTTTCTTTTTTTTATGCCAAAAGTCAAGTGATCGCTTCTTCCTCCAGACCTCGACTGACAGAAATGAGGAAGTCACGAGCGAATTAAATCGTGTCCAACGTGGCTGCGTGAAGCTCTGCAGATTTCAGGGTGTTTTTGTTTTGCTGGACCAGTGCTCCATGTTTTTATTTTATTTTTTAGAACGTTTTATTAACATATAATCACAGAACTTTTCAGCGGCTGAGACATGACGTAGTGGAGGCGGAGCATTCCAGACTGCAGCGCGAGCGAGGTGGAGCTGAGCCATATACGGCTCTGAGTGAGGAGGGACCAGAAACGTGTCTCTGTTCAACATGTTTCTAAGTGCCAGCGTGTTCAAAAACTACATATTGCAGCTTTAATGGCTGGAAAGCAGTCAGTTTAATTTTTATATCTAATTTTTTACATTTATTTATTAACTATCATGTGAAGTTCAGACAGTACTGTAGTTAGGAAGTTTCACTTAACTTGTTTACTATTGTGTTTATGAAACAAGAAAAAATAGAAATGGTGAAAAAAAAAGTCATACATTTGCTTGTTTTATTGTAATCTCTGCTTTAAATAAATCTGACATTGTTTATTATAAAACAGATTGATTTATTGCTTCTGTTTGTTGAAAAATACTTGAGTTTTTTTTTATATTGCATTTTAAATCGCAATTTATAGAAAAAGAAATCGCAATTAGATTATTTTCCAAAATCGTTCAGCCCTAGCGTGTAGGCCACCGTACAGCAAGCTAGTTAGCCAGCCTTCTCTGAATGGAGCCTGCTAGCTAGGATGGAGGACGGAGACAGCGCATTTCAACTTGCTCCTTCGTCTTTAAAAATCATTTTAGATCCTACTATGTTCTGGGGGAAGACAGAGCTTAACAAGAGAATGGTTGTTTGCAAGACATGTCAAATAAAACGACGGTACAGTATTTTGGAAATATGATAAAATGCGCAGAAGATGAAAGTGAAACCAGCCGACCAGCGAAGTTTGCTGCAAACTTTCAGCTGATTCTCCAACAGCTGTGAATATTTCTCTCTCCAACGGCTGCTATATCACAAAAGATTTACGAACAGACAGTTCAGCAGAAGTTAAGGGGTTTATTTTTATTTTTAATATGCTGGAAGCAACATACGTCATTCTTTCATGTAAGTAAAACTCCACACAGCTCCAGCATGAAACAAGAGTAACGTGGGAGAAGTTCAGATGCCGCTGTAGCTCAAAGGTAACTGTCGTTTTCTCATATTATACTAAAACTTATAGACAAGTTGTACAACAAACAATGTACAGTACAGTAATTTGTCTTTTAACAGGTAGGAGAGACCAGATGAGACACATCGCCTGGAGCCAGTTCTAAATGATACAATTTAGGGGATTTTGTGTAAACTTGCACAGGTTTTGAAATTTTGTTAAAGATTTACTAAATATGAATTAATATGTTTAAAAAAAACTGTGAAGTCTGTATTTTATGCCAAGTTAAAGGTTAATGCACTATGGTAGGTTGAAGTCATTTACTTTTGTATTTATATATTGTGAATTATTTTATTTGTCTGTGATGGACTGGAGACCTGTCCAGGTGTCCCCCACCTCTCACACAGTGATGACTGGACATGGACACCAGTGACCCCAGAGACTCAAAGGACGAAGTGGGTAAAGATGATGGATGGATACAGTAAATTATTTGCTCCTAGATTTTTATTTTATCGTTTGAGAAATCCAGGCAACTACGGTAATCTAAGCTAATACTGGTAATTTAAGTTACAGAATTTTATGCACTCCTGTATTATTTGTTCCTATTTTTGGTATACGGTAAATCAAATTATGCAAAAAATTTGATACAATAAGGAACCTAAAATTATTGTTTTAAATGAATGTTCTATTTGTTTACATTGTTGTTTAATCTTCTCAGCTTAAAATAATTGTAAATAAATGTTCTATTTGTTTACATAGTTTAATCTTTTCTGCTTAAAATGATTGTTTTAAATAAATGTTCCATTTGCTTACATTGTTGTTTAATCTTCTCAGCTTAAAGTCCATGACCCACCATGTTTTCAAATTGCATCGCCATTAATATTTAGTAGTGAATTAAATTATAAAACAGGAGCGTTTATTGATATTGTAGAGAAATAACGCTAAATGTGTTATTTCATGATTTTAAGCAGATTTTAACAGCAGCTCCGGCAAAATCTGCCCCTCCCCATATATGGGCATTGACATCACTGAAGTTTCCGCCTTGAATGCAGACGGAGTTCTAACAAGCGTGCATGAACGTAGCTTCCTTATTTCTGACCAGAGTAGTTACAAATATACAACTAATAAAAACGATGTGTTGCCTAGTTCTGCAGCAATACCCCGAAGGATGGCGTTAGTGTTCATTATTTACACAAAATCAAAGGATTCATAATGGATTTATAAAGTGGACCGACCAGAAAAGGGCTCGCACCTCCACAGTTGGGTGGAGGTTTTGCGGGTAAGACTTTTGCTCAATTTTATTTTTGACATCAGAGCAAAATGAATAATAGAGCAGGCTTTTAAATGTACCATAGTTTGGTAATATTCACGCCACTTTTTCATGAAAATCTTTAAGGGGATTTAAACTGGTAGAGCGTAGGGCTGGACGATATGGCCAAATTTTTTATCACGATATAGTTCTTAATTTCGATCGATAACGATATAATTCGATATCGATATAAACAATATAAAAGCCTAAAAAAAACTATAAACTATACAAATAAATTAATGTTCTCCTTGTATTTGTATTTAGCCTCCAAAAAGATGGAAATCACCATCAAATAAACATAAACTTCTCAACCCAATAATTCTCAGTCGGGTCATCTGGACACTTTCTTTTTTATAGAAACGTTTCACCCTCCATCCTCCATCCAATTTCTATAAAAAGAAACTGTCCAGATGACCCGACTGAAAATTATTGGATTTGGTACGTGGATTATTGAGCATGAACTTTCTTGCCATAAAATTCTCAACTGTGTCAATATTAATAGTTTTAACTTTAAACATCTTTAAAATTTACAGCATTGAAATTCATAGTTAATTAAATAAAACTTTTGGGTGTTGTTATTTATAAGAAGCTGACATAGAAATCTCATGGAAATTACTTAAGAATAAAAATAACAAAATCAATTGCATTACTGTATAAAGTAAAATAGTTTTTGAATGACAAAGTTTTGAATATATTGAATAATGTAATGATTGTTCCATATTTAATATGTTGTATTGAAGTTTGGGGAAAAGCATGTAAAACTATTACAAACTAGGGGTGGGCGATATGGCTCAAAAATTATATCGTGATATTTCAGAGTATTATCACGATAACGATAAATTTCGTGATATAACCTAAAAAAAAAAAAATCAAATGTATTTATTTGACAAAATTAACTTAACATGTTGCTTTGCAGTATTATATAAAATTTTTAAAAACAACAAGGGGTAATTTTACTGAAATTACTTTATTTAGTAAAGTATTTAGTCTCCAAGTAAAACTACACCTGCACTTTAGTTTTTGTGGTGGTTTTTTTATCTATATTTTGTGCAGACTTTTTCCAATCTAAATAACAATCATTTTTAAAGTGCAGGTGTAGTTTCCTAAAACAACTAGCCTAAATAAAATGAAGTTTGTGTCATTCCTCTGATTCATTTTTTTAACGGATCTGTCTCTGATGGAGTTGTAATGTATACAGCAGTGTTGTGCATGTATATTACAGAGTGCCAGTGAACGCACCGCCAGTGAGAGCGTGACGTAGGCGCGCAGGTTCGGGTGTGAAAGAAAGTCAGAGAACGGAGCGGTGGAGGATCATGCAGTCTGTTAAGTGTATTTGTGCAGCTTAAACAATAAAGCAACGTCTGCTATAAACCAGCAAGGTTATTGAGCGTGCAGAGAAACATCACAGGAGTGACTGTGGAGCCGCGCGTGTTTGTAACACAGTTTACAGCGAGGACACGGCTGCTCAGAGCGGAGCGGGGCGGGGGGACAGCTGTCTGCCTGCAGAGCAGGGGGGAGAGAAGCTGAGACGCGCGCGCGTTGTTTTTAACATTTTAGCAGTAACTAATTAGCGTTTTACACCAGTACAGACTGGAGGGGATGTGCGCAGTTGTTTAAAGCGCTCGGGTGTTAAGGGGCGGGGCGCCCTGACGTATTACGTCATGAAATTAGCATATCATGATATAAGATTTTTGCCCGGGCAAGCTTTTTATACCGGTATTACCGGTAACGATATGATATGGCCCAGCCCTATTACAAACCCTGTTTTTTTTTTTTTTTGTTTTTAAAGAGCTATAAGAATTATTAGTAGGAAGTGCTATGGTCACCCAACAAATATTTCATCAGTTTAAATTATTAAAATTTTATGATTTGGTTGAACATAGTATTTTACAAGTCATGTATAAAACTGAAAAAAAATTACCCCCCAAATATTCAATTAAAATTTGTTTAAAGTTATTAAACCCTGAAGGGAATGTAAATGTTTGTAAAACCTCCATTTAGGACTAGTTTGAAGGAGCTGAGTTGTAAATCAGGAAACAGGATTGTGTTGACTTGATATCACCATAAACATTTCTAAAACTATTATATGTTTTAAAATATGATTAAATCAAAGTTGTTGGGAAGGTGTGGTGCAGGTGAAGTGAAGGTTGTTGTTTGTAGTTATTTTGTATTTTTTAAACAAGGGGCAGATATTAAAACACTATTTTCGTCTTTCTGCACATTTTCATTCAGTGTTTTTTTTTCTTCTGATGAATTTGTTTTATTTTGAATAAAAAAACATGCAGCGCTGCTGGGGCTGTTTGTTTACGTCGTAGTTTCAGGGAAACGTTGGCTCAAACTTTATTGTTCTTCATCTTCTGACTCTCATCATATTCTATCGAGTGGAAACTCTTCAGATTAAACAAGTTAGATGTTCCCACCGCTAGTTAGAACGACTTTGTCACGTTTTGCAAAATAAAGAAACCGAGTAAGACTCGCTGCAGATGAGACCTGCAGTTTAACAAAACCGAACTACGTCCACACCTACGAATTAGTCTTTCCTCTCATCAGTGATGTCGTCTCTTTCTCTTCGCTTGTGAAACTTTGTTCAGTCACATTCTGACGGTCATGAGCACTCGTTTGACTCGTTTTGAAGCGAAAACTTAACGCGCTTTGGAGACTAGCTTAGCTTTTAGCCTGCTACCGCTAACGCCTGCTGCTGGAGTGAGCGCTGCGTAACAACGACGTCACCACGCACGTTTTGTGTCACAGCTTTTTCTGTCCGGGCGGGTTGTTGAAGCAGCCGCTCCAACCCGAACAGAAACAGAAAAACGTCAGTGAAACGTTGTAAAATCCTATCGAAATATCGAAAATATGCTTAAACTTCATATCATCGTTATTGAATAAAAGTATATCACGATATTTATCGTTATTGAATTATCGTCCAGCACTAGTAGAGCGTACGTGTGTCTGCTGTTTGTAACCGCGCGGGTGACGGTGTGTCCGCGCATGAGGTCCCCTCTGTGCGTCAGTGGCTTCCCGCGTGCGGGTGACGTGAGGTCCCCTCTGTGTGTCAGTGGCTGCCCGCGCGCGGGTGACGTGAGGTCCCCTCTGTGTGTCAGTGGCTGCCCGCGCGCGGGTGACGTGAGGTCCCCTCTGTGTGTCAGTGGCTGCCCGCGCGCGGGTGACGTGAGGTCCCCTCTGTGTGTCAGTGGCTGCCCGCGCGCGGGTGACGTGAGGTCCCCTCTGTGTGTCAGTGGCTGCCCGCGCGCGGGTGACGTGAGGTCCCCTCTGTGTGTCAGTGGCTGCCCGCGCGCGGGTGACGTGAGGTCCCCTCTGTGTGTCAGTGGCTGCACGCGCGCGGGTGACGTGAGGTCCCCTCTGTGTGTCAGTGGCTGCACGCGCGCGGGTGACGTGAGGTCCCCTCTGTGTGTCAGTGGCTGCACGCGCGCGGGTGACGTGAGGTCCCCTCTGTGTGTCAGTGGCTGCACGCGCGCGGGTGACGTGAGGTCCCCTCTGTGTGTCAGTGGCTGCACGCGCGCGGGTGACGTGAGGTCCCCTCTGTGTGTCAGTGGCTGCACGCGCGCGGGTGACGTGAGGTCCCCTCTGTGTGTCAGTGGCTGCACGCGCGCGGGTGACGTGAGGTCCCCTCTGTGTGTCAGTGGCTGCACGCGCGCGGGTGACGTGAGGTCCCCTCTGTGTGTCAGTGGCTGCACGCGCGCGGGTGACGTGAGGTCCCCTCTGTGTGTCAGTGGCTGCACGCGCGCGGGTGACGTGAGGTCCCCTCTGTGTGTCAGTGGCTGCGCGCGCGGGTGACGTGAGGTCCCCTCTGTGTGTCAGTGGCTGCCCGCGCGCGGGTGACGTGAGGTCCCCTCTGTGTGTCAGTGGCTGCCCGCGCGGGTGACGTGAGGTCCCCTCTGTGTGTCAGTGGCTGCCGCGCGCGGGTGACGTGAGGTCCCCTCTGTGTGTCAGTGGCTGCCTGCGCGCGGGTGACGTGAGGTCCCCTCTGTGTGTCAGTGGCTGCCCGCGCGCGGGTGACATGTGGTCCGCTCTGTGTCAGTGGCTGCCCGCGCGGGTGACGGTGTGTCCGCGGCGGGCGGGTTAGCGGCTTATTAAAAAGTTCTAAGAAATAAAAAAAACAGAACGGTGGTCCTGAACCCACAGTCCACCAGGAAATATTTAGAACCTCGTGCAGCCACGTAGGACACGAGTTTAACTGCAGTTTTAACTCTCACTCTCATAAGCCTAAAGCCTCCATCGCGAACTCACTCCTGCCTTCTGAGTGGAGCCTGTACTGTATTGATGTCACTCTGGACTTCAATCTTCGGCGGGGTTTCTGGAGGTTTCCGGGACTCAGTTGTTTTTTGTTGTTGTTTTTTTACATTCGCCTGGCCAAAATGCAAAAATGAAAATAGACATCATATTCTACTACAATAATTGTCCAATATGGTGAATTGTTACTGTCACGGTGGGTGTTGTCCTTTAAAATAGTTTTAAATAAATGTTCTATTTGTTTACATTGTTGTTTATTGTTTTCAACTTGTCAGTTACTAAACTGAAGCTAAATTTATGACCATTTCAATAAAAAATATCATTTCTGAATCAAAAATCATTTGAATCGAAAAATCGATTTTAAATCAAATCGTGACACCAAAAATCGGTATCAAATCAATTCTCCAGACAAAGATTTGCACCCCTAATAAATATATACATTGTGAAACAATTCTTTATTAGAGTCTTGAAAATGTATGTTACCTCGCTCTACAAAATTGATTGACAGCTGCTGCCGCTGACTTCCCAACTTTTTTCATGCCTGTGATGCTAATAACATTACAGAAAAAGCAGTATGCATAAACTACAAGTGGCATACAATGATGGCATGAGGATGCTGGTTAAGGTGCTGCGATGGAGTAGTGCCAGTCAGATGTTTGTAAATGCCAATGTACCAACTTGTGCAGCTGTGCTTCGAAACCTTATGTACAGATGTATGTGTAGGCTAACAAACTCTGTAAATAGCATCATTTATACTCTGACCAACCCCGTACAAAGCTCATTTAGGTTCTCTTCTAGTCTGTGGAATCACTGGTGCCTTAATTTATTTGGCAATGGATGAACATTCTGCTTTTACTGTGTCTTGTTGATGTTATCTTTTTTTATTTTTTGGTTGTTGTTGTTTTGTTTGTTACTATGGACCATATGCATCTGAAATAAAGTTTTGATTGATTAATTGATAAGAGATTTTCATCTGTGAGCAGTATTTAGTCTGCGTTCACAAACACTTTCGCAGCACAGAACATCCATGTGCTTATGTTGGGAAATGACTCCAGCTTCCTCTTCAAAAAGTTACTGAGAAGGCTACATAGAGCATATTTTTTTCTCAGTATGGATGCTGTTGTCTGACTTAAAAAAAAGTCAATTTGTCACTCTGCTAGTGTGAAAGTGATGTACAGGGAAAAAAGTATGAAAACATTAAGTAGGGATGTCCTGATCAGGTTTTTCTGACCCCGAGTCCGATTCCTTTAATTTGAGGATTGGCCGATATCGAGTCCCGATCCGATACTTCTAAAATACATTTTTAAAATGAAGAAAAAAAAGAAACAGATCCAGATGTCCCTTAACATTTAATAGAGTACTTCTGTGAGGTAGATTGAACAATCAAGTAATAAGATTTAAAAAAAATCTTCACATTGAAGGTTAGTGCAACAGTATGAAATAAAAATGTCTAATTTAAAATAAGCAGCTCAACTTAAAATACTGAGCAGGCATGTAAACAAATAAGAAACTTAAAGTGTCAGTTTTATAAAATAAGGCTAGTAACATGCTTTTCTGAACAGCACTCCTTAACTCTCCTCCTGTGGCTTCACAGAAGGAAGTGTATGTTTTTCTTTATGAGATAAATATAAATATAAAGTCTCTTGCAGCGTGAGCTGATCGTCTTCGGCTGGGTTGTCTGGTTAAACTCTGTGTATTGTGTCGGGTGTTTGTTTCTGATGTGCCTAATCAGGTTTGTTATGTTAAATGCAGCCTTTTCCTTACCTTCTCTTGAAATACGAACTTTACATATCTCACAGTTTGCAAACGCAATATCTTTGTCATCCACTTTAAAATATCTCCACAAAAAATATCGTGCATGTTTTGTTCCGAGACAATTTGACTCTGTAACAAAACATACAGTTAATATAATATTCCCGTTTGTGTTTAGAATAAATATACACATATATATCCGATCCCTGATCGGTGTGTAACGGCCGATTCGAGTCAAGTCTGAAATCACGTGATCGGGACCGATTTCCGATCACGTGATCGGATCGGGACATCCCTAATTTTAAGCCTGTAGATGTTGTTGCTAACATGCAATAAAGTGAGATGGGTTTGAGAAACTTGCAACGACTGCCTATTTAGGGAGAAAGTTTGTTCATGTTAAAAACCTTCAACGACAAGTTTGCACATCTCTGACTCACAAGGACATTGTGAAACCCCACAAGCAGTTCAAACCATTTCAAAATGTCTCGTGAAATAAATAAATGCTTATATCTGTTGTTTGCTTAACGGATTTTAATTATGCATTTATACGTGTGCTGTGCACAGACAAAAACATTACTTTAATTTACCGTAGTGGTTTTGCAAAATAGCAGTGCAAACTTTCAGATATACGAATCAGAGGTAATAACCTCTCGGGTGCATTTTATCAATGCGGTGGAAGCCCAGGTAGTACACGACTAAAGTCCAGTTTATATTAACAGTTGTGACTGCATTACCGGTACTAATCAACTACAATTTAATCAACTTAATAGGAATTATCTCTGCAAAAGGTCAGTGTGGCATAATATATTACCTACAATAATAAGAGGTTTTAAAAAGCAGGCTGAAAGCTTTGATCCTTATGGCATTTTAAAAGTTGTAATGGAAAAGTCCAT
>JBBPBX010003569.1:28776-42681 GCA_038048925.1 Garcialebias charrua
GGGGTATTTCAACAGGTGACGTTACATTGCATGGCCTGCAGTGCTGCCAGAACATGCTATCAGCTACAACTCACTAGTTTGTAACATGAAAAAGGAACACACGATACATTTGTATTACACAAGCTTAATAGGTGAAAGGAGTCAAGAAGTGTACACGTCAGTACTGCCTGGTTAGGCTGTAAACTGGAATAACTGGGGCAACAACTGGTTACAATAACACTAACTCAGAACCTGAAACTAACATATGTTCAGGCTTCAAGTCTCGACTAAAATGTTTTATGACGCTGTCGGTCAAGCTGCAACTTGAATCCTCGTTAGCAAGCTAAGCTAACTACAACTTCTGTGAGTTGACAACAGGTTGCAACGTTTCGACTCAACTTTTCCCGAAGTGGCACAAACTTCGACACCACAGCGAGGCCTTCGCTTCGTTCACCACATGTGACTGTGTGTGTTCGTTGGGATTAATCTGAGGCCCAGTTAGCGCGTCTTCCGTCCTCTGTAAACTTTAATCTGTCCGCTCAGGCTGTGCGTGTCGACTCGGCTGCTTAGCGTTAGCCTGTTAGCTTCCGCGGTGCATGAGGAGTGTTTATGCTCCGGGGTGTACCGACCCAAATCCTGGCCCTGGTTCGCACGGCTTAACGACGACACTTCGTGGTCCGGTTAGCATCGCGCTAGTGTTTCCAGGATTACATTTTACCTGTCGGACCCGGCGTATCGTGTCTGCGAAGTCATCTTTCGTTCCTGGCTGAGCCACCGAGGCCTGTCCCTGAATCAGCTCCGCCATCATCATCATCATCCGCCTCGGCAGCTGAGAGCCACACACTTAAAAAAAAAAAAAAAAAGATCAGCACACGTGCCAGGCTAAAACTCCGCGAGCTTAATGGTCTCGCGAGTTGATCCTAGAACGGAAGTTCGGTCACGTGCTAACAAATCACATGTTTATTAATCGTATGTTTTACCATAGACATAATATAAGGAGCTAATTATATTATTATTATTTAAAGGTGGGGTATGTAACATTGTAATGTAGTCTGTAACTTTTCAAACAATATATTTTTAACATATTTCTTCACTCTGTCACTATCAGACTGATGTTAGACAAAGTAATCTCTGAAAAAAACTATAGTCCCCTTGCTTCTCTATCAGCATTTATAAAAACACTGAAAACACAGAGTGACCCGGACACTGACCAGCCAATAAAAACAGAGTTGTTTGTCACGCCCCAACCCACGCCCCCGCCTGTCACAGCCTCAGCGCCGCGGCTCGTTCTCATTCAAAGGATTGCAAAGCGATGCAGGACTGTTTTGTATGTGACACAAAATGTATTAAATATCCCTTCTTTATCCCAGAGCTGGACTTTTATTTAGTTTTTTTGCCAAAAGTCAAGTGATCGCTTCATCCTTCACTGACAGGAATGAGGAAATGGATTTGTCACGACTCACGAGCGAATTAAAACATGTCCAACGTTGCTTCGTGAACCTCTGCTGATTTCTTCTGGTTTTTGTGTTGTTGGATGAGTGATTCATGGTTTTATTATATTTTTTAAACAGTTATATTATCATATAAACACAGAACTTCGGAGCGCAGAGACAGGACATGTACTGGGGGCGGAGCATTCCAGACATTCCAGACCAGCGCTGACAGACATGAGGAAGTCACGAGCGAATTAAATCATGTCCAAACGTTGCTTCGTGAACCTCTGATGATTTCTGCTGGATTTTGTGTTGTAGGACTAGCGCTCCATGGTTTTATTTTATTTTATTAGAAGGTTTTATTAACATAAACACAGAATATCGCAGCGGCTCTGAGCAGACAGCAGCAGGGGCGGAGCAGATCCCAAGTTCAGCAGAGCACGGACTGTGGCATTCTGCTCCCTCCCCTCAGAGCCATATATGGCTCTGAGGGGAGGGAGCAGAATGCTTTTCTGCGCTGAAAATATTTCTGTCCCAGAGTGTTCAAAAATCGCATACCATACCTTTAAATAAATAAAGGTTGAATGAATGAATGAAAATTATGTTTAGCAATTTTTTTCTTATAGAAATAAATTGAGATTATTCAGTTCCTTCAAAACATTGTTTTGTCCGGGTGCACCGGTTTCCTCCCACAGTCCAAAAAAAAAAAAACATGCATGTTAGGCTGATTGGTGCTGAGTGAGACAGGTCCCTCTTTCTAAATGAGTCCCCGTGGCTCAACGAGGCTAGCCTGTATAAATAAAGGTTGAATGAATTGTTCTATGAAATCTGCTTGAGCTATTTACCGGTACTCTGTTTCATTATTATTATTTAGCATATGGATTCTCAGTCATCCAGGACATGATAAAATCAGAAAAAAGCGTTCAATATGAAAACAACTGGACTTTGTAACAGAAAACGTTTCGCCCTCTATCCAAAGGGCTTTCTCAGTTCAAAGTGCAGGCTGTGTGATGCCGGGTACCCACTGGACCCGTGTCGGGCGGCGGAAGCAGCCGGTTTACATTGAAAGTCTATGTGGAGACGCGTCGAGGCGCGGCGTATCGTGAAGTGGTGCGTTTAGAGTGTTTGAAGCGGCGCGGCGGCACGCGGCAGTTCCTTTCCGCGCACGCGCGCGTCCGAAGCAACCTACGCGTTGAGCAGCGTCGGATCAAAAAGTTGATATTTTGCGGCTCGACGCGTCCAGCAACCAATCGGGAGAGCCTCTGCTATGTGATGACACAACGACAACGGGACTTTTTTTGGACTTTTTAAACTTACCCCATCGAGCCTCCATGAATTGGAACCAGACTCCGGTAAGAAACTTGGAATTTTTACAGTTGCTGCTGTCCGCTCCAGCGTACGATCACCCCAAACATAAAAAAACGTTTTAATCTCAACAAAGACTGTCGGAGCTGCAGTTCGGCTCGTAGAAAACCCACTCCAGTAGTAACGAGGCTCACGTGCTGCTGATTTTATCTGCCAGCAGCATGAAACACAACAACTCCACCCGGAAAACGAGCTAGACCCCCTCCTCTGCCTCCCCCCAGTGTGCGTCATCAGACGCGTCTTCAGTGGCTTTGTGTGAACGTGACAAGCGGCCAAAAGGGGGCGGCAGGAGCGTTCTGACAAGTTTGGTGGGTACCCGGCATGAGAGTGAAGTCATCTCAGCCTGTTATAACTTCACTCTCACACAGTTTGCTCTTTGAATTGAGAAAGCCCTTTGGATAGAGGGCGAAACGTTTTCTGTTACAAATAAAGTCCAGTTTTTTTTTTATATTGAACGCTTATTCTGATTATTTAGCATCCATCCTGCTACTTTCAGCTTGATTCTTGAAGCTTCTAGCTAAACTTTTGGCACTTTTAGCATACGATTGTTTGTCACTAATAAAACAAGATAACGTTGGAGCATTCACAGCTTTAAATAAATAGGCAAGACTTTTGATACATAGTCAAGTTTTAATATTTTCAGCTTTTAGCTAGCCATTTGATACTTTTTTTAACTAACCTTTTGGTACTTTAAGCAGTGGGCACCGTGGGCAGCACGGTGGCACAACTGGTAGAGCTGCTGCCTCTCAGCGAGAAGGTTGCCGGTTCAAATCCCGGTCCGGGGCCTTTCTGGGTGGAGTTTGCATGTTCTCCCCGTGCATGCGTGGGTTTCCTCCGGGTACTCCGGTTTCCTCCCACAGACCAAAAAACATGCTTGTTAGGCTGATTGGTGACTCTAAATTGACCCTAGGTGTGAGTGTGAGAGTGGATGGTTGTTTGGTGTGAGTGAGACAGGTCCCTCTTGTAAATGAGTCCCCGTGACTCAACGAGGCTAGCCTGTATAAATAAAGGTTGAATGAATGAAAAAAAGCGTCTTTTGATACTTTTAGCTTCTAGTTAACCTTTTGATACTTTTAGCTTTTAACTAGCTTTTTGCAACATTTAATTTTAGCTTTTTTTCCCCCTAAATTTAACTTGGCTATTTTCATTCAACCTTTATTTAGACAGGTTATCCCATTGAGCCTCAAGGCTTTACAAGAGAGGCCTGTCTACAAACAAAGAATGATGACAACAGCAACAATAGACTTTTCTTTGACAATCAACAATAGACAATCATAAGAGAGGCATACATAATTTTTTTAACAAGTTAAAACAAAGATGTCAAAGTAGCAAATGTAGAAAACTTAAAACAGGAACATGTCTGCATAGGTTTTTGCCAGGATTCCAACAGATTCTTAAAGCCATTTTAGTCATATTATTTGTACTTTAGTTACTGTTTTGCTACTTTTAGCTTTAAGAGTTTTGGTTGGTCATGACCCACATCAAAGCAACCATTGACATCAGCAATGACTGACTCACACGTATGCATACCGCAAGAATCAATCAGAGGATACCATCTCCTCTGTGGTCCACACTGCTCTCACCCACCTGGAGCAGGACTCCTACGCCCGTATGCTCTTTGTGGACTTCACGGCCGCCGTCAACACCATAATTCTCCAGACCCTGATTGATAAACTCACACTAGGTCTAAGCCCCTCCCTATGCAACTGGGTCCTGGATTTCTTAACCAACAGGCTAGTCATGAGGATACACACCTTCTCCTCTTCCACCATAATCCTTAGCACTGTTCCCCTCAGGGCTGTGTGTTGAGCCCTCTTCTGTTCACTCTGCTCACATGTGATTGTGCACCTACCCATCAAGGCTGTAAAGTTTGCGGATGATACAGCAGTGGTTTAATATGTCACAAACAGTGATGAGTCCAGCTATACAGGAGGTGGAACATCTGGAGAGCTGGTGCCAGAAGAACAACCTCTACATTAGTGTGAAGAAGATGAAGGAGATGCTTGTGTATTTCAGAAGGGGCAAACACACCTACCCCCATCTGCACATAGTAAGATCTGCGGTGGAAGTGGTCTCCAGCTACAAGTACTTGGGTGTACACATAAATAACAACCTCACCTGGGGCAACAACACTACCAGCCTGATCAAGAAAGCACATCAGAGACTACTTCCTCTGGCGGCTGAGGCGAGCTGGACTAGGAAGCTCAGTCTTCACCTCCTTCTACAGGTGTGGAGAGCGTCCTGTGCTCCAGCTCCAGCATGTGGCACGGGAGCTGCACAGCTGGAGAGAGGAAAGCTCTGCATAGGGTGGTGAAGGTTGCACAGAAGAATGTTGAAGTCAGCCTCCCCACCACCACAGACATCTACATCTCTAGAATATCTAACCAGGCAAATCACTGTAATGACACTTTAATTGTACATTTGACACTTTATCTGTGCTGCTCATTATCCATGCTGCTGATTTCTTACCCATAAGCTGCTATGTTCATACCCATCTGCTCACAACAGACTCATGTTCAGGCTGCTGTTATACACCTTAAAGGTTCAGTATGGAATTTCTGGAACACGCTGGAACTTAGGAAAATTTTGAACAGACACACGTTTCTGGTTCCTCCCCCTCAGAGCCATATATGGCTGTTACCCCTTGCTCTGCTGAAATTCAAATTCAAGCTCTGTTTTTATTGGCTGATTCAAATTCAAGCTCTGTTTTTATTGGCTGGTTACAAACTCTGTTTTTATTGGCTGGTTAACGGCGGGTCACTGTGGCTTTTTAGAAATGCTTTTAGAGAAGCAAGGGGACAATAGTTTTTTTCAGAGATTACTTGTCTAAAATCAGTATGTCAGAGAGGTAGTGACAGAGTGAAGAAATATGTTAAAAATATATTGTTAGAAAAGTTACATACAGCTCCTTTATTATTTTATCATTGTTTAGTGTATATCTTAGATCCTTGTATTGTTTCTTCTTTTTTACTTTATATTATTGCTATTTTTGGGTGTAACTGGGACTTTGAGTACACAGTTTCGTTCCACCTCATGTACCACATGTGATGCGAAAGACAATAATGTCACCTTGAACTTTGGTTCTTTTAGTATTTAGCAAGTGCATGTCTCCTTTTAGCTTTAAGCCATTTTATACTCATTTTGCAAATTACAACAGCCATTCAGCACTCAGTATTTACATTACATTTTCACAAAAAATGAAACTACCATACATGTAGTTTTCTTATACATCGCTTCCATGTAGTCAGATTTTATTATCTTTTAAAGTGTTTTTGATCACTAGGGCTGCAGGCCTTTGGGTAGTTTACTAAAGTTTTTGTTTGGACATTAGTTGCTTTTTCACATATTTTTTGTCCAGCCCTTGTATTCATCATTATGTGCTTTTAAATGAAGAAAGTAGACAAGATGAGGACAAACGAAAACGTGTCAGTCTTTTAAAAACAATCTACAGCAGGTGAATGGATCCAGATTTAAATACAATACAGCCATTTAATTCTAATGATAGTACAAAACATTTGCATACAGTACTTTGTACATTATGAAACGACAATTAGTAAAATGTATGTAAAGAAGTTAACAGATTTTGTCAGATCTTCATTTCATCTTCATTTCGTTGCAATCCTGCATCCTGAGCAGAATGTTGGTGACAGTGAAAGGAACAACCTTTTGAGGTGGGCGAATGTGAAAGCACTGATTATTCTTTGTACAGATAGCCTGCTGTATGAATGGGTAAATGAGGACTCAGATAGTACTGTAAAGCACTTTGAGTATTGATAAGATAGAAAGACACTATATACAGTCCCTATTTTACAGGAAGAAACCTCCAGCAGGAACATGCTCAGGATGAGTGATCATTTTTGCACAAACACAATTATTGGTCCATATAATAATAATAATCATCATTTTATTTAAAAGCTCCTTTCAGGACACCCAAGGACACTTAACAAACCAAAACAGTATAATACAGATAAAACAATATCAGCGACAAATTGAAATATAAAATACATAAAGATTTAAAATGTAAAGTAATAGAAATACATTTAGTAAAGTTAATGATAAGCTAGTCTAAAGAGATGTGTTTTCAGAGCAGTCTTGAACAGAGAAAGGGAGGTGGTGTTTCGAAGGTCTGGCGATAGGGCGTTCCAGAGGTGAGGGGCAGAGCAGGTGAAGGCCCTGCTCCCCATGTGTCACTTCTGAGGGCGTGGGGAGCACAGTATTTTCACATAAATTTAGAATATACTGTATACAGTATGTGTGTGTGTGTGTCTTGTTAATAGTACGTAGTTAACTTGGTCACACAATTAACACATCTCTGGTTGTTTGTTTTTTCATTTGCACCTGGAGCATGGTTGAGTTGGCTATGACGGTATTCCCAGAATAATGTTCCAACATTGTGTCATTGGTCCTCCTTCTTGCAGCACATGTGGAAACATCTATTGTTTCACATCTGGAAAAGGCCAACAACCAGACAGTAGAAAGTAAAATTGCTTCAAATTTCCAAACTTTTTATGCAAAACAGTCCTATCCCTGAAACTGTATCCAAACCGTGGTGAGCAAAGTCAACCAATGTGGGCCAAATGTGTGGTCTGGAAAGAAAAGACACAAATTTAAATATTGGCTTTTTAATCAATGTGCAGTTGTGTCCACTATTTAAAGCACTGACCTGCGAGATCTTTAATGCTTACTTACAAAATTCTCACATGGTGAGAAAACTAGATCGACATTCTGTGTCTTCCAGACATTAGTGTGTGTATCACTTTCTTTTCCACTTCAGCCTTGGGCATGTTATCACTTCCAAAGAAGTGGAGAAATTATGTGGCAACTGAGAGCTTTTCCCAGACTTGCACCTCTGAATGAAGACCTCCAATTTCACATGACTGAAGTCTGATCTGGCCTGCTAACATATTGCAGCCATGTGCTGTGCTCTCAAAGCCCAGAGGAAGCTGAAATGATTTTAGTCATCTGATATCAAAGAGGGAATCAGACAGTGGCTGTCATGTGCAGAGGATGCATGCAACTGACACAATCAGACACTTGCAAACAATTACAAATTAAGCTGTCATCAACATAGATAGTCTAAAAAGTGAGGGGGAAGTGTGGGTCTCTGGAGAACTGCCTATCAAGCAGTCGGAAGTGTTGACCTCAAGTATGTTTGTGTGCGATGCTGTGGTTATCGTAACACACTGATCAAGTGTCTCAAACACACATCTTCCTCCTTGTTTTTGTCTAGAAGAAAATGAATGCCTTTTAATGATTCTATGTATTTAACTTCAATAAACGCATCCAATTATGAATAATAGAAATTCCACAAATAATAAAGGAAATACATAAATTAACTTGCATTCTCATTTATTGCTGATAAATCCCATTTTCTGTGAAAATGCAGTATGAGTGCTGAATGACTGGTGAAATCTGCTAAAGAAGATTAAAAAGGAGTCGTTAAAGCTAAAATATGCAGAACACTAGCTAAAAGTATAAACACTTGCAAGAATAACAAAACACACTAATTCGCAAATCCCTTGTTAAAGTAGCAAAATACTAACTAAAACCTAAAATTACAAAACATTTGCTAAAGTAGCAAAAAAAATCTGAAAGTGGTAAATCACTTGCTAAAATAACAAAACACTAGGTAAAAACTAAAAAGAGCAAAACACCTAAAAGTCGCAAAAGACTAACTAAAAGCTCAAAGTAGCAAAATGTCATCCAAAAGTATCAAATGGTCTGAAGCAAAGATAATTGATAGGCTAGCTAAAAGTAGGTAAAAAGCTAAAAGAAACAGAACAGTAGCTTAAAGCTAGCAGAAGACATAAAAGCTCAAATATGCAGACAATGCTATTTTTGAAGGAACTGTAAAGATCTCAATATATTTCTGAGGAAATATTTCTAAGTTAAATATTTCTGAAAAGTATAATTATTTGAGCAAGCACCTGTCCCCCAAATAAGCTGAACATTTTGATATTTAAATGGCTAAGGTATATTGCAAAAGGCATAAACAATAGGGGAATGAATCAGCATTCACATGATTAAGAAAATAATGATGCTAATGTGGTCGTAATGAGGTAAAATTAGCAAGCACCTATACAAAGAAGAACGTTCACCCTCTTTTCAACAGAGCTTCCACTTCCACCTCTTTCTCTCCTGCTCAGTCTCAGAGTTGGCAATATGAAACTGTAATTGCTTTATAATTGCCACAATTCTGCACTGGACATACAGTTCTTAAGGCAAAGCTCAGGAAACAGTTAATGTTTCATTCAGAGACCCCTGAGGGACCGCCGGTAAAGGTTTTACTCAGAAACACACTCGTCATACAGCAGGAAGGAGTGAATAACATCTCAGCTGTGAAACATTATCTAGTCTAAAAACACAACGACAATAAGAGCTACAACTTTATTGTCTCGTAGATAAATTGTCCTCTTTTTTTGTCACTTGCTGCTGAAAGGTGGACAGATTTCAGTGAATCTCAGAAAGCAATTCTCAGCTTTACATTTACAACTGATTAACTTTTGGAATCAATCTACAAGTAATTCAATCTCATCTTTGAATAAAAGGATCAGAAAGACGGGTTATTGTGATAGCTAAAACAGAATAGCATTAAGGGCAAATCTCCAAGTATCATCCTGTCTGGATTGACGGATGAAAAGGATAAACAGACTGACTTTGTTCGATAATAGAAGAGGCACACTTCTGCCTCCTTGTTTTCACCCCCTTTTTCCATTTTACTTTGCAGCCTCCTCCTCCACCACTTTGCTTTGATTAATCTCTGTATCTGTATTTTAAACGACTCAATTACACGGGATCCCGCAGAGAAAATTACAGTTGGTGTCCACTATTTCTTTCCGCTGGGACACCAAGACCCTTTTTCTGGCTCCAGTAACCCCCCCTGCTCTCCTATTCTCCATCCCTCTGTCCTTGTCCCTCTCCCCACCTGTCCTATTATGCTTCACTTCCACAACCGTCTGTTTTTCTTGATAAACATCCGCTTTGCTGGGTGTATTGGAGACTGACAGGGAATAATAGCTAAATGGTTTTGTTTGTGAGCTCTCCGCACAGTGAGCTGACAAAAAGTGCTGTACAGGTAATTCTTCTGCTGTCACCACAAAGCAAGCCGTCGCAAAGACTTCCTTAAGGATGACACAAGGTACTGCTCAAATCCCAAACACTTGGCATGACAGTCGTAAAAGCATATCAGCAGGCAGAGCCACAGAAATGGAAAGGATGTTTGTTTTTATTCATTCAAAGCACAGAGGAGATGGGATTCTTTTTGGCACTTTAGACCCACAGCTTACGTTGCCCTGAGGCATTTTAAAAAGTGGAACTGAGCTTTCACGCTCTCCACTGGTGCTGAATCTGCTTTCAAGATGAAACCTACTGCTGTGCTGCTCAGACGCACTGAGGTGCAAAGTGGCCGGATCAGCTTTTTGGTGGCAGTTCAGCCATGAAGCAGACTAAATGCACACATACATGTGCATTTGCTAATGCTTCATCATTAATCCAACATATAAACACCCTTATTGGTTTAAGAACTCACTTTGTGCCTGTGAGTCGCAAGAAATTTATAAAAGTTTTTTTATTAACATGTACCGTATTTTTCAGACTATAAGGCGCACTTAAAATCCTTTAATTTTCTTGAGGTCAGCGGACCAGTTACTTTTAACAGTTCCAGGAACTCGTCTTAAACGCAGAAGTGACAGGGCCTTCTCTGTAGCAGGCCCAAGACTCTGGAACGAGTTACCGCTGCTCGTCAGACAGGCCCCCCTCCCTCTCGGTTTTCAAATCCCGTTTAAAGACCTATGTGGTACAGCTGGACAATGTTTGGAGTTATTGTGAATAGGCCTGTCACGATAACAAATTTTGCTGGGTGATAAATTTTCTCAGAAATTATTGCGATAAACAATAATACTGTTTGAAATTTGACAGTCATTAGTAATTATTGTCAAATTTAAGAATTATTTATTTATTTATTTTGCATGTACAGGTGGTCCCCGACTTACGACGGCCTCAACTTACGACATTCCGACTTTACGAACGAGCTTACGAACAGTACTGTTGTACAGTAAATACTGGTATATGTTTTTAGATGAAAGTGTGTTAGCTAACCGTTTGTAAATAAAGTTCTGTGCATGTTTATGGACCAGTATGTACGCTTGTTCAGTCTCATGTTGATAAACGGGTGTGCGACGCAGCGTTAGCATACATTTTTCGACTTACGGCCAAAAATCCGATTTTACGAATGCCACGCGTAATGTGTTCCGGCTTACAAATTTTCGTGTTACGAACGGTGCGTAGAAATGGAACTCGTTCGTAAGTCGGGGACCAGCTGTAGTACTTTTTTAACCACCATACTCAAGCTGTAGTACTTTTTTGACCACCGGATGGCAATAGAAGACTGTTTGAACCGAAGGATGTATAGTGAGGGAGCGAGCAGCATGTCTAAGAAAAATGGGAGGGAGGCCCCTTGACGTGACATGGGCTGTCTTTCTTCTTTTCTCAAAATGGCGGACGCTCTTATGGTTCGAGCTCTTTAGCATAGCATTTTTCACACAAAGCTTTTAATTAAAAAAATCATTAAACAAGATCTCAGCTTCTTTTTGCAGAGAAAAACTTCTTACACGAAACGGGTTTCAACCATGAACTTTGGAGCTTCGACAAGACAGAGCTTTTTTTCTTGAGGTTGGCCCGTTAGCTTAGCTCGTAGCTTAACTTCTTAGCTTAGCTGCTTTTAACGATCCAAAAAGGCTATATTGGATGGTTATAACGGATTTTAAAGCGAAAGGGAGGGGTCAGTGAAGAGCACCGGAGTTGAGCCGTTTGTCATCCAGTGTCTTCCGTAGAAAGAGACATGAAGATACCATAACGCCAATAAATTTCATTTTTTCATTTATTCATTTATATAGCACTTTACACAACCACGGTGGTGGTGACCAAAGTGCTTAACAAAAAACAGTGCAGTACTTAAAAAGACAGATTAAAAATCAAGAAAAACACAACATAAAAGCAAAAATAAAACCAGAAATGTCACCACATATTTAATTACTAAAAGCCAGTTTGAATAAAAAAGTCTTAAGCTTTGATTTAAAAGGGCCAAGTTCAGTAATCTGGCGTAGCTCAAGTGGGAGTGTATTCCAGAGTCGAGGTGCGGCCGCAGAAAAGGCACGGTCACCCCAACGTTTATATTTTGTCCGTGGAACAGAGAGCAAGAGTTGGCTATCTGACCTCAGAGACCTGGAGCGGGCGGGGAAACTTAACAACTCCGTTATATAAGTAGGAGCGAGGCCATTCAGAGCTTTCAAAACAAATAATAAAAGTTTAAAATCTTTAAAATAAATGAAAATGAGATCGATAATTCTCATTTGTCATGCAATTAAGTGATTTGTTGTTTATTGCAACAGGCCTAATTGTGACTGAGTTGAATAAAGTTTGACTTATCTGACTGTTTTGTTTCACTTAATGTGCCTTATGTATGAAAATAGACCTGTTCATTGATATTGTGCCTTATAATCAAGTGCGCCTTATAGTCCGAAAAATATGGTAATTCCAGTTTAAAGAAAATCACACTTTTGCCCACGTGAATTTCAAATAACTGACCATTTTGGCCACATTAGCAAAATCCGTCAGAAATGGCTTTTTTCCCCTCATATTGCTAGCAGGTAACATATGTAGTCACATGTTAGCCAGTTGAATGTCATAACAACATCAAAAGTGTTTGCTAAAGTATCATAATAGTAAAGTGTTGTCATCATTGTATGTTCCCATACAATGGCAAAATTGGTTCTCTTCAAATTTTAACCCATCACACCTGGGATGCACCCAGGTGGAGCAGTGGGAGTTATATAGGTGCCCAGGGAGCAATTGGGGATTGGGTGTCTTGCTCAGGGACACCACAGCATGTGGTTTTGGGTCCCGAGTTGGCTGCCCTGCCTCTACCCCATCTCGCAACCCCCCACCCCCAATGTAATAAATGTTTCTGACGCAAATCAAAACTGTCATAGAAATGAACTGAATCAGCAATGAAGCATGGCGGTGGAAGTATTTTGGTTTGGTGTTGCTTCACTGTCTCAGGGATTGTATAGCTTGATTTCAGTGATATGAGTCAAATTTTATAATAACTCAGATTGTCCAAAAGCATTATTGAACAAAGGTTAATAATAAATAAAAATGATCAATTGGAACTTTAAACATGATAATGAAAGTTTCTTAAAAATCAATTAAAACCAGTTTGGGCTTGGGCATCTGGTAAGGATGCTCCCTGGGTGACTTCCTAGGTGCTTCGGGTATGTCCAACTGGGAGGACACCCCGGGGAAGACCCAGGACACGCTGGAGAAACTACAGGTATGTCTCTCGGTTAGCCTGGGAACGCCTTGGAATCCTCCCAGAAGAGCTAGAGGTGGCTGTGGAAAGAGATGTCTGGACCTCCCTGATCAAGCTGCTGCCATCGGGACCCGACTTTTGAACAATCAGAAGATTTTGATTTGATTTGATTTATTTATTTATTCATTTTATAAAAACACACAACAATACTGTAATACATACAGTAGAAGAAAATAAAAAACATCCATCCATCCATCCATTTTCTTCCGCTTATCCGGGGTCGGGTCGCGGGGGTAGCAGCCTAAGTAGGGAGGCCCAGACTTCCCTCTCCCCAGCCACTTGGAGCAGCTCCTCTGGGGGAATCCCAAGGCGTTCCCAGGCCAGCCGAGAAACATAGTCCCTCCAGCGTGTCCTGGGTCTTCCTCTGGGTCTCCTCCCGGTGGGACATGCCCGGAACACCTCACCAGGGAGGCGTCCAGGAGGCATCCTAACCAGATGCCCGAGCCACCTCAACTGGCTCCTCTCGATGTGGAGAAGCACATCCAGATGGATGATGGAAATATAAAAATAGGCATTGTAATTGATTTGCACGCTGTACCCCAAATAAAAAACAGACAAATAAAATGAAAGGCGGCAGAAGAAGAATTTTTTTTTTATTTTTTCTGCCCCTTATACTCCAATAAACAATTCATATAACCAACTCTTTTGATTTTCATAACTTAGTTTCAACCTACAATAAACTCTTCATACAACCAACTCACTTGATTTCCAAGAAAAGAACAACTAAATTTATAATTTTTAATTTTATATTATATATTT
>JBBPBX010003569.1:42708-81740 GCA_038048925.1 Garcialebias charrua
TATATATTTTTTTATACCTTCCGCATCACATACAACAGTTAAATTCAAATATATTCAAATGTACACACACGAGAACACAGCTTCTCAGACTGAGGAAGTCTTTCGGACGAAAGACGAAACGTTTCTACAGTTTTTTTTGCTTTGTTTTGTTTTGTTTTTTGAATGTCCAGAGGACCAGACTTAGCTTTTTTGGATTTTTCTACCTGGATTATTGAGCATGTATCAGGGTATTCAAATGTATAATTTTAACCGATTAAGCTTAATCAGTCTTTTGAAAGCAGCCAGTGAATCAATCTCTTTAATGTCTGATTCTAATTCATTCCATAACCCTATTCCTCGAATTAGGGTAGATCTTCCCCGTGAACTAGTCCTAAAATATGGTTTAACAAAAAGATTCACCCCCTTAAGATTATAACTGCTCGTTCTTCTGACAAAATATTTTTGAATATTTGAAGGAAGTGCATTATTTTGTGCTTTGTACAAAACTAACAAAATATTATAATCAACTAAATCATAAAACTTCAGCAGTTTCATTTGATAAAACAAAATGCTTGATGGATGATGGAAATACTTTCTGGTAATAATTCTAATAACTCTCTTCTGTAATATAAAAATAGGCATTGTAATTGATTTACACGCTGTACCCCAGACGTTAACACCATAAATTAAGTGCGGCATAAATAATGTATTATACAACAAATAAAGTGCCTTATCATTTAATAAATCTTTAACTCGGTAAAATATTGCAATAGTTTTAGATAATTTAGTTTTAACTGAATTTATGTGTTGTTTCCAGCATAATTTATCATCAATGGTGATACCCAAGAACCTCACCTCATAAACTCTCTGAATCTCAGATCCATCAATTAAAAAAGGTACATCGATCTATTTATTTTTATTACTGAATATCGTGTAGCTAGAAAGTTCATTCTCAATTTCATTCTCTCATTTCTGGTCTTGAACCACTTTGGACATGTCTGCCTGCCTGGGAGGAGTCGACGAGGGACAAGCCCCCAGAAACCATCTTGGCTACAGCAAACTGGTTGGTCCACTTAAGTTGTTTACTTGGTGGGGTAGCTTCAGTTTGCTTTGGACTGCTCTGACTGACGAAGCCCTCTGGAGTGAGGGTGAAACGTTTCTACTAAAAAGAAATTGTCCAGATGAACTGATTGAGAATGAGCGGATTATCATCCATCCATCCATCCATTTTCTTCCGCTTATCCGGGGTCGGGTCGCGGGGGTAGCAGCCTAAGTAGGGAGGCCCAGACTTCCCTCTCCCCAGCCACTTGGAGCAGCTCCTCTGGGGGAATCCCAAGGCGTTCCCAGGCCAGCCGAGAAACATAGTCCCTCCAGCGTATCCTGGGTCTTCCTCTGGGTCTCCTCCCGGTGGGACATGCCCGGAACACCTCACCAGGGAGGCGTCCAGGAGGCATCCTAACCAGATGCCCGAGCCACCTCAACTGGCTCCTCTCGATGTGGAGAAGCAGCGGCTCTACTCCGAGTCCCTCCCGGATGACTGAGCTTCTCACCCTATCTCTAAGGGAGAGTCCAGCCACCCTGCGGAGAAAACTCATTTCAGCCGCTTGTATCCGAGATCTTGTTCTTTCGGTCATAACCCAAAGCTCATGACCATAGATGAGGGTGGGAACGTAGATCGATCGGTAAATTGAGAGCTTTGCCTTTTGACTCAGCTCTCTCTTCACCACGACAGACCGGTACAGCGCCCGCTTCACTGCGGACGCTGCACCTATCCGCCTATCGATCTCACGCTCCAGTTTTCCCTCATTCGTGAACAAGATCCCGAGATACTTAAACTCCTCCACTTGGGGCAGGACCTCCTCCCCGACCCGGAGAGGGCACGCTACCCTTTTCCGGCTCAAGACCATGGCCTCGGATTTGGAGGAACTGATCCTCATCCCGGCCGCATCACATTCAGCTGCAAACCGCTCCAGCGAAAGCTGTAGATCACGAGCTGATGAAGCCAATAGGACCACATCATCTGCAAAAAACAGAGAAGCGATTCTAAGGCCACCAAAACGGATCCTCTCAACACCTTGGCTGCGCCTAGAAATTCTGTCCATAAAAGTTATGAACAGAATCGGTGACAAAGGGCAACCTTGGCGGAGTCCAACTCTCACTGGAAACGAGCCTGACTTACTGCCGGCAATGCGGACCAAGCTCTGACACCGGTCGTACAGGGACCTAACAGCCCATATCAATGGGCCTGGTACCCCATACTCCCGGAGTACCCGCCACAGAACCCCCCGAGGGACGCGGTCGAATGCCTTTTCCAAGTCTACAAAGCACATGTAAACTGGTTGGGCAAACTCCCACGCACCCTCCAGGACCCTGTTGAGGGTGTAGAGCTGGTCTAGTGTTCCACGACCAGGACGAAAACCACACTGCTCCTCCTGAATCCGAGGTTCGACTATCCGACGGACCCTCCTCTCCAGAACCCCTGAATAGACCTTACCAGGGAGGCTTAAGAGTGTGATCCCTCTATAGTTGGAACACACCCTACGGTCCCCCTTTTTGAATAGGGGAACCACCACCCCAGTCTGCCAATCCAAGGGAACTGCCCCCGATGTCCACGCGATATTGCAGAGTCGCGTAAGCCAACACAACCCCACAACATCCAGAGCCCTAAGGAACTCAGGACGAATCTCATCCACCCCCGGAGCCTTGCCACCGCGGAGCTTTTTAACCACCTCGGCGACCTCCGCACCAGAGATTGGAGAGCCCGATCCAAAGTCCCCAGGCTCCGCTTCCTCAGTGGAAGACGTGCCAGTAGGATTGAGGAGGTCTTCGAAGTATTCCGCCCACCGACTCACAACATCCCGAGTTGAGGTCAACAGCACGCCATCCCCACCATAAATGGTGTTGGTCGCGTACCGCTTTCCCCCCCTGAGACGCCGGATGGTGGACCAGAATCGCCTCGAAGCCGTACGGAAGTCATTCTCCATGGCCTCTCCGAACTCCTCCCACGCCCGAGTTTTTGCCTCAGCAACCACCCGAGCCGCATGCCGCTTGGACTGCCGGTACCTATCTGCTGCTTCCGGGGTCCCACAGGCCAAAAAGGCCCAATAGGACTCCTTCTTCAGCTTGACAGCATCCCTCACCGCCGGTGTCCACCACCGGGTTCGAGGGTTGCCACCACGACAGGCACCAACAACCTTGCGGCCACAACTCCGATAAGCTGCCTCGACAATAGAGGCGCGAAACATGGCCCACTCGGGCTCAATGTCCCCCGCCTCCCTCGGAACGTGTTCAAAGCTCTCCCGGAGGTGGGAGTTAAAGCTCCGTCTTACGGGAGACTCTGCCAGACGTTCCCAGCAGACCCTCACAATACGTTTGGGTCTGCCAGGTCTGACCGGCATCCTCCCCCACCATCGGAGCCAACTCACCACCAGGTAGTGGTCAGTTGACAGCTCCGCCCCTCTCTTCACCCGAGTGTCCAGGACATGCGGCCGCAGATCAGATGAGACGACAACAAAGTCGATCATTGAACTACGACCTAGGGTGTCCTGGTGCCAAGAGCACATATGGACACCCTTATGCCTGAACATGGTGTTCGTTATGGACAATCCATGACGAGCACAGAAGTCCAACAACAGAACACCACTCGGGTTCAGATCAGGGGGGCCGTTCCTCCCAACCACACCCCTCCAGGTCTCACTGTCATTGCCCACGTGAGCGTTGAAGTCCCCCAGCAGAACAAGGGAGTCCCCAGGAGGCGCACCCTCCAATACCCCCTCCAAGGACTCCAAAAAGGGTGGGTAATCTGCGCTGCCGTTCGGCGCATAGGCACAAACAACAGTCAGAGCCCGTCCCCCCACACGTAGGCGAAGGGAGGCTACCCTCTCGTTCACCGGGGTGAACCCCAACGTACAGGCACCGAGATGGGGGGCAACAAGTATGCCCACTCCTGCTCGGCGCCTCTCACCAGGGGCAACTCCAGAGTGGAAGAGTGTTCAACCCCTCTCAAGGAAACTGTAAGGTGGCAAGGTGGCAACCCAAAGGTGGCAACCCAAATTCAATGTTAATTTATTAATTTTAAACCAAGTCTGAATTTTATCAAGTTCTGACATCATCCATTTCAAGGTTTGTTCTATATTGTCACCACTACAAAAAAAAGTGGTGTCATCAGCAAAAATAATGCATTTCAGGAGTCCTGGGACCTGTACCAAATCATTTATGTATAATAGAAATAATTTTGGTCCTAATATCGATCCCTGAGGAACTCCACATGTAATAGTGTTGAGCTCGGATTTCACCTCATCCATTTGCACAAACTGTTTCCTATCACTCAAATAACTACAAACCCATTTCAATGCCAATCCTCTAATACCATATCTATGTAACTTGTCAAGGAGTATATTATGATCAACTGTATCAAATGCTTTTTTTAAATCAACAAAAACACCCACACAATACTGTTTTTGATCCACTGCTGTAGTTATTAATTCCATTAACTCCATCAGAGCCATTGATGTTGAATTCCCTGTTCTGAATCCATATTGATTATCTGTGAGAATATTAAGTTTTTTTACAAATTGATTCATCCTGATAACAAACAGTTTCTCCAATATTTTTGAAAATTGTGGCAGTAGTGATATTGGTCTGTAATTATTGAAATCAGATTTAGCACAACTTTTAAAAAGAGGTAACACCTTAGCCACTTTCATGCCATCAGGAAATACTCCGGACGAAAGAGACAAGTTACATATTTATGTGAAAGGTTCAATTACATAACTCATTATTTTTTTCACAAACGTCATGTCCATATCCAGCCAGTCTTTAGATTTCTTGTCAGCAAACTTATTGACAATATTCATGATTTCTTCAGAATCAGTTTTCTTCAAGAACATACTGTTTACATTACCCTCAATTAAGTAGTTCACATATTGTCAATTTTCGGTATTTTAGCGGCCAGGTCTGTTCCAACATCCACAAAGTACTTATTGAAGCCATTAACAATTTCATTTTTGTCATTAGTTTCATTATAATTTATGAGAAAATTTTGTAAACTACTTGTTTTTACAACTTGTTTTTTCACGACGCTATTCACAACCTTCCATGTTGCTCTCATATCCCCATTACATTTATTCAATAAGTCACTATAATCAAAGTCAAAGTCAAAGTCAACTTTATTGTCAGAACTGCAATATGTACAGGACATACACAGGATTGAAATTGCGTTTCTCTCAGAATTGAATTGTTTATTGGAGTATAAGGGGCAGAAAAAATAAGATTTTTCTTCTTCTGCCGCCTTTCATTTTATTTGTCTGTTCAATAATAATCTTTCTTATGTTTCCTTATTATTCCCACAAGTTTGTTTTTGTACTTCTTATATCTGTTTTCAGCTTCTTTTGTTTTACATTTCAAAAAAATATAACAGAAACAGATGGGTGGAAATTGGTTAAAAATAAAAACAAACTAACAGATTAGTAGCTAAATTGTAATATACAAACAGAGAAAGTCTGCTGAAGCAAAGTTAAATAAAAACATGGTTTTTGAAGGAATAAAAGAGATTTTCATGTATTTCAGTGGGGAAAATGTAAAGTTAAATATGTTTAACAAGTTCAAGTTACAAAAAACAAAAGTCCTAGCACGCATCACCTAAATTAATCGAACATTTTTGATTCATGATGAATGTCTAAAATAGCGCAAACTATTCAGAAGTAGACCGCAAACAAAGAAAAAATGAGGTTTCCTTATACAGTAACAGGGATAAAAATGTTCATCCAAGAAGTTATTTAACAACTAGACATAACAAATGTAGCATTAAAACCCATAAATTAAATTATATTTTTAGTGTTAAAATTACTTTAAAAAAAACATTAATTTACCATTTTTATTTGCACGCAGTGTTCATATTTTGAACAACAGAACCGAGCAGCCCAAGATTAGCTTTTTGCCACAACATCAGTGGTCTTTATCCATATAAATGTATTAAAAATAATACCGGTAATGTGATAAAACAACAGCAAAAAAAAAAAAGCAGTTCTTCCACTTTAATTCCAGGAAACATTTACCAGGCTGAGTCACAAAGGCCAGTTAAACACGCAACCAAACCAGCCTGCATACCCTGTGGTGTCATTCAGGCACCATCAGAAAACCTTACATTATCATCCATCATAACAAGAAAATAACCAGAGCCATTAAACATTTACATCATCTGAAGGGTTCTCTGCAGACTGGGGCAGAGGAAGCTACTAGCACAGGGACCTTAACCCTGAAATGCCCCTCATCCATTCACCACCTCACGGAGCAACAGATCGAAGAACACAAAGAGCGAATGCTCGCAAACAAATCCCCCCAGTGGACCCCCAGGAGAGGAAGGGAATGGGAAGAGAGATAAATCTATTGATTTGAGATCAACGTGCTGCATTGGTTCTGCTGCAGGGGACAATGGAAGGGTGCGTGTGTGTTGGTGCATATAGTTCATTCTTTCTTTAGGCTTGATTCAATTAAACAATAATAAAATCATCTTTGAAGACTGTTTTTCAAAATGAAAACAGATACAATTCCTGACAATTTGATTAATTCACAATATTTTCACTTAAGCCACGTTTGACCTTAAATGTAATCAATCGATCGCAATTATCATTTTTAGTTTTGTTACAAATTATAGGTCTTGGATGAATGTTCGTACGCTACTTTTATTAACAAGAATAAATATTTTGTGCCGTTGTTGCTTGTTAAAGTTTTTGGTTCAGCTGCAGCCAGACAAAACAAAAAGACATTCACTTTTTTTTGTATAGCTGAAATATAATATTTGATTAAATGTGTCCTAGACCTCATTAATAAACTTGTTAAAAATCTCACCTGTTCATTTTGTGCAAAGTGTAAAAAACAGCAGGATAGGATGGATTTATTAACATTTGGAAAGAGCCATGTTTGACTGCCTTCAAATGGTTGCGGCTTCAGATCTACCGGATATTTATTGAAAGGCGAAGGCAGACAGTAATGTTTTATGTGTCTGTTTAATATGTGTCTGTTACCAAAATATCTTTTGAACCGCTGTTTGAATTTTAATAAAAACTTGCAGAAAATGATCAATGGATGCCCATCTCCAAGTGATTACCATTTGAATTTAATATTGAAGAACCAATGTGGTTATAATTTTTTCTGATTTTCACCAACAAAGAATGGTACATGGACTGTATTTTTCACCGTATAAGTTGCAGGTTTTTTTGCATAATTTGCATGTCCTGTGACTTATACGCCAAAGCCATGTATTTATATATATTTTTTCCATATTTATAATCCGATTTTTGGCTGAGATATGACTGTTTTCATTCATTCTGACTGAAAATATTGAACACTACCATTTTCAGCCGCTAGATGGCACTCGAGTTGTATGGCATGCCGTTGTGTCATGTAATAGGTAAAAGTGACTATTAATGACACAATCGGCTTGCCACAACCTGACACAGTCATCTGCCTTGAGCAACTGTCAAATCAGCTGCATTTTACCGCGCCACCCCGGTGAAATGCAGCTAATTTGACCATTGAAGTGCATTTATTAAGTAAAAGTTCAACTGAGACGCACCTTTACCATAAAGTCGAGCTAACAAATAGTTTTTAGGTGGTTATCTTGTTAAATTTTGAAGAAATGGACGAGTCGCCCTCTGCGCGTTCATGTTTCTGCATATCTGCTTTTGTAATACAGATGATTTGACAGTCAAAGTGCATCTACTAAGCAAAAGTTAGACTGAGATACAGCTTTGCTATAATTTAGACTCGAGCAAACAAATAATTGTTATTAAGTGTTAATCTTTCGAATTATTGTTAAAATCAATCATTTTTGGCCAGTGATGGGAATAACGGAGTTACAAATAAACGGCGTTACAAACGGAGTTATTTTTTTCATTAACGGGTAATCAAAGTATTACTATGTCTATCGTTACAACGCCGTTACCGTTACATTCACTAAATGGGGGTACGTTAGTTAACGTTGTCTTCCGCGCTGGCTCTCGTAAACTGTTTACTTTTTTTCCCCCCTTGGTAAGGGAGAGGAGGAGGTGGAGGGAGCAGAGGGGAGGGAGGGTAGGAGGGGGAGGGAGCAGAGGCGAGGGAGGGGCGAAACAATAAGAATGCTGCTGATTGGCTAATGTAGAGTGTCAGGCAGAGGTCAGCCAATCAGATGTTTTGTTGTTCAGTTCACTCTCAAACCACAAGCCGCATGCTCGCTGCTTCAAATCTGAAAAGTCCTGCAGCAATGGCGAGTCTGGAGGGAAAGTTGGCGTTTTCATTCATTCATTCATTCAACCTTTATTTATACAGTACAGGCTAGCCTCGTTGAGTCACGGGGACTCATTTACAAGAGGGACCTGTCTCACTCACACCAAACAACCATCCACTCTCACACTCACACCTAGGGTCAATTTAGAGTCACCAATCAGCCTAACAAGCATGTTTTTTGGTCTGTGGAAAAAGTGGAAATACAGACACTACTTTACTCTCCTTGAGGTAAAAGGCAAGAACGTGCATGTGAAGTGTACATTATGTCCCGGAGAGAAGTGTACGTCCGTCGTAATCTGATCTGACAAGCATCTCTCACAACTGCTCAGGTAATTCAGATTTTCAGTACTGTTTTAAAAGTACTTCATATTGTTAAAATGGTTATTTTGTTTGTAAGAAAATACTTGAAGAACCAGTTGTGTGAGGGTTTGATTTTATTTTACACTACAAAGCACTTATTTTAACTGTTTACTTTTATTTCTAAGAAAACACTTGAACAGTACAGGGTGTGCATAGAGCTGAAAACACAATTGTTATATTATTTTGTTAACCTGTATTTTGTAATGAAGAAAAAACTTGAAGTATAGTATGTCAACCAGTCATGTTCTGTTGAGGTGCTGTAAGCATTTCTACTTTAAATTCGTAGATATATCTAAACTTAAACCAACCAAACAAACAATAGTTACTTTCCCTGGTAACTAATTACTTTTATAGGTGAGTAATTCAGTTACTAACTCAGTTACTTTTTGGGAGAAGTAACTAGTAACTATAATTAATTACTTTTTTAAAGTAACATTCCCAACACTGTTTTTGGCACAACACCGGCCCACATTTCTTGGTTGTCAGCGGTGACGCGCAATAAATGCAATGCTTCAGCGGTGATGCATAATAGATGCGACGTATTGGCGAAGCAATGTATTTTTGAAATTTTCCACTTCATTAGACATATTTGGACTGATGCAACTTATAAGGCGGTGCAACGTTTACGGCGGAATATACGGTACTTGTATAGCACCTTTCTATCAGCTCAAGATACTCAAAGCACTTTACAACACAATCTGTGCCTCTGTGCCCTCATTTACCCATTCATACAGCACTCTACTATATATCTACAAAGCTAATCTGAATCTGTACAGACTAACCAAACATAATAAGACATCGTAAAATATTAAACAGTTACAACTCAACATTAATCTGATTTCACCTCCTGGAGACCTAAACCAGGAAAACCTAATCGATCCTTGTTAACCCCGGAGTGCCTGCAGACAGACTAGTCAATGTTAGTGGGTAGTTAAGTTACATTTTGCTGTAACCGGAGACAGGGAAGTCCTCATGCTCATTAACCCTTTTAGATGGCCCAGATTGAGCAGCAGGCAAAATATTTCTATTTTTCTATCAATATTTCATCACCAGCTCAGGACAAACAAAGACAGGGGCTTTGACCGTAATGGTCCCATCTGTCTATAGATTGTCAGGACAGCACTGTATGGGTGTCCTTTGACACCAGAAAATAAGCTTGGACATCAAGGTAAAATCACCACACACACACACACAAAGTGGAATCACGGATGTTAGCAAGCCTGGAAGGCAAAGAGTATCCTGCTTTTTTCAGATGGTTCCTTGCAGATGGTCTCTTGATGTTGCAGCAGGAGATTGAGTTTCAGGCGTATGAATGAATGAGCTATTAAGACCCATCAGCTCTGTCAGAGCAAGAGCAACGTTCATTTCAAACACGTGACATAAAGATTTAACTTACAATTTAACATCAGTGCTGGAAGCGGCTACTTCCCTTGTAAAATAATTGCGTGGCATGACTTTTTGCCATCCATACTTAGACACATTTGATCCATATCAAGAGAAGTTTGCTGAGACGGCTTCAAATTTCGTGTATTAAGAGTACCACTCATCAACAATTATTGCAAGATGTTCTGATCCATCTGATGAGTCAGATGAATATAAAACATGCAATTGTAAATAATTTATTAATAGTAAGCCGGTAGTTTTTTGCATCCTGGCTCATTGTTTCTTAGGAGGTGAGTGACCTCATCATCTTTGCCAGACCCATTAGCTTTCTGCCCAGACCTCCGGGGATCTGTCCATTAACCTCTTATACCTGCTAAGTAAAGGAGCATTAAGTGAAATGTGGAAACTCAACTCACAATTGGCTGTTTATTAAGATATAAGTGAGCATTTCTAAACGAAGGCATGTCAAACGTTATCGGAGGTAAGATCCACGAGGCATCCAGTGTGATATGAGGTGCTAATGTTGAGTTTAGTGGGCATTTCTGTGCATAAATTGAATTAAATGTGCTATTATTATTATTTATGCCTTTGTGGTAATCTAGAGGATGTTGAAGGAAAACCTTGAGAAGAAGAAGCTAAAATTGTAAAATCCTCCTTAAGAGTTTGGTTTACACACAAACCACATTGAAGGAGACACTTTGGCTTCTAATTGGTGGTAATTACCTCTTTCTGGTCATTGTTCCACACTAAGAGGTGAGGTCAGTGAACGTGGGAGACTTTTCTATATTGATGGGCAGATAAGAAACCTAGAATGGATGACCACAAAATGTACTGATGGGTAAAAGGACAGCAGACATTCCTCTGGGCTTTGTTCAGCTATTTTTTGCCTTTTGTTGCCCAGCAAATACATCACCATTGGACAGTAAGAAGCTGGGAAACCTAAATTTTATAGGGTTTGAGTTTTTGCTTTAAATTGAATAATGCTTTGCTCTTGTGCTTGTACATGTATAGTTCTTTACATCTTATGCTAAGTGCAAAGCTGTCTGGTAATAAGTTGTGTTTCTAAAACTAAGGTCATACATTTTGTCTTTGAATTTAAAACCAATTCCAAAATGAGACATCGTTCTGGCAAATACAATAAACCAGTTCAGAGCAATACTCCTTGAAAAAAATAAAATAAATCATGCATCGTCTTTATAAAATTTTATGCTCTCTACAAAGTCAAATGTCTTCAGTTAATGAAATTGAACTGCAAATATCCACAAAGTGTTTCTTTTTTTTACCTCACAAAAAAGATGACAGATTTAAGAACCAAAAATAAATAGGCAACTATTACAAGAACTATAAAGTTTGTTTTCAACACAGTGATTGAAAAGCCAATAAAAACCATTCAGAGATCAAAAGCATTGAAAATTATTGGGCAAAGCTGCATGCTGACAATAACATATTTGTTAAATATGTGGTATAATTGTTGAAATATGGTAGACGTTGTCTCAGGGCCCTGTAAAGAAACATTCACATACATTATAAAAGCCAATTACTGTAGTAAAAGTAATCTAAGGAAGCCAGCAGATTGCGTTGAATCTGCACTTTGTCACAGTCTCCTATTATAAATTATTTATTAACATATCTATGTCCATATTCCAGGGTGTATTTTTTTGTATTGGTAGTTGACTATAAGATTTACATTATTTTCAAATTTAATTAATGCAAACACCATACAACAAATTATTTGCTCGTTTGTGTCACAATCCCAGAATCAATGATTTCTCGTGTCCTGCCCTGTGCACTTCATCTCAGCAGCTCATGCACCTTGGCCCTGAACAATGGTCTCTTTTGTATACACCCTGTTGGAGAGTGACAAGGACTTGTGGGTAGCTGACCTGGACTCCTGAGGAGACCAGGTCACTCTGGAGCATCCATTAGGGCTCAGTCTTGAGCCACCGCCGACTTTCATGTTGTGCTATTGTTACATGACTCTCCCCTGAGAGGTGGACACCGAGTGGGTAATGAGGGGTAATTGGTCCGGGGTCAAGGATGATTAATTCATTTGGTCAGGTGTTGGCTAGTTTTTATACCTGGATGGCTGAGTGGGCAGGTAAGAGGTGGAACATGAGATGAGGTAAATGAATAATGAGGTGGATGTGGAGCCAGGAACACATGGACATGAAGTAAGTGAGGCAGAAGGTGACACAGACAAAAACCATCATATTGCTTCTAAAACTGGAAGGAATACTGTGTAAGAAGGCTCTTTGACTTCAAGTTGCAAAATATCACAAGAAGATAATCTGACAACAAAAACATAAACAAAAATAATAAAAAATTGTATTAAAAAATGAATAAGGAAAATGTAAAGACCCATACATGTAACTACATTGATAAAAACTCAAAGAAAATAATTGTAAAGGGGGAACAAAAAGGTACAAAATGATCACAAGACACATCTAGAGATACTGTATTATGAATTGGAGATTCATAATGTTAAAAAAAAACTAAGATGAATTTTGTTACATCATAAAAACTGAAGTGTAAATGAACTTAAGAAGAGGGAAAAATAAAAATACAAACTTCAGAAATACTGAGTTGAATGACTTAGCTGAAGTAGGTGAAACTAAATTTTAACGCTAAAAGAAGTAGAACACTAAAAGTTAAAAGAAGTACCGGTAATATACTGGTGTAGTGGACCTGACCTTGGTCTACTGAGACTGTAGGGATACACCTTCGTCTCTTTGAACTGTTCCAGTGATACCTTTTACAGATCCTCTCAATAAAACGTCTTTTTCTCTGTAAACCTGCGGTGAAAGACAATTAACACAGTTTATTCCATTTAGTTTGAATCTAAGAACATAATCTCTCACAAGAGACTATTTCTACTCTTTAAAGTTATTCTAATTTAAATGTAAATCAACAGGAAAACCTTCTGTCATTTTTATGATCATGTGTTATTATGCTGGTGTTATTCTTTAATATGATGAATCAAACTCTTGTCTTAGTCAAGAACTATGTCAAAGTGCAAGATATGTCAGAATGATCTTCCAGTCTTTGTTTAAATTGTTAAGAGACAGTGTGAACAAGTCGTAGACATAAGCGCTGGTTCTGTCTCCTTTCATTCTAAAAACTATTCCCTCTATTTTCAAAACAGATTCCGTTTCCTTCACCTTCTGACGTACTATTATTTCACTCCTACTCTCGTCACAAGAGCCAATGGAACGAGGAGGAAACTGACGTTAAGTTCCCCATAAAAGTTCAGTTTCCTGTTTCTCTTTAGTCTTGATGGTGATGTTCTTCTCTGGAGAGCTGAGTGAACAGAGTCATGAGTCAAAGACTTGTTCACTAGCCAAGCGTTACAGCACGTTTGCTGTCAATCCGTCTGGAGCTTCTAAACTCCAACCTGAATGAAAATTCCTTTGAGGAAAGTTTAATTTTGAAACCAATCAGGAAGTGCCACTACTTCTGCCAAAAAAGGCGGACATCAACGAGACGCTGTACAGTAATAGGTAAACACGCTGAAGTCCAACTTGGACTTTACCGGACCTATGACCCGTTTTACGTCCAAGGCTGCTTCTCAACTCTTACCAGAACCGAGACTGAACGTCTGAAAAGGTACAGAGTCGCTGATTGTTTACTGGAGCGTACGATGAGTCCAGCTGAATTCGTTTGGAAGAGTTTCAGTCTGGTCGGAAACTCAAGATAAATCTCTAAATCTTTTTACTCTATTTCTTCCTCCATCTTTCCCCTTTCTCTTAAAACCTTATCCATCCTAAGCTGGTAACTAAACTTTAAGAAATAACCTTCAGGTAATTTGTCATCTTATACTTGTTTTCTGTTGTCCACAATTAAATCCGCTGACTAGTTAATGTGCAAGAAATTGAAATCAGTCAATCAAGTGTACATGGTGTTAATTTTAGTTGATTTATTTTTAAATAAATGTCAGTATCTGATATGCCAACTATAATTAACGTTTCCATTGTCGTTTAATGCTCATCTGGTTTACTGTCCATCATAAATGATCACAAGTGGTTATGGTAATCCTGAAAAGAAAGATAATCCATGAATTACTATTCTGACCTGAATAAGTTATTAATTAAGGTAAAAGTGTGTCAGTTAACACTGATCATATACCCTTACACTGGCTGAAAACTGAAAGTCTACCTAGAAGCTAAAATAGCAAAAGGATACTTTAGCTCAAAGCTAAAAGTAGTAGAAGTGTAGCTAAAAGCTACAGTGAAAAAGACTCCAGAGAAGTGTTTGTGAAAGAATCAGAGATCTTGGGTGTGTTTCTAAGGAGAAAAAAAAATGCAAATAAATATTTTCTAAAGTATAATTGTGCAAAAACACAAATAAAATAAACATTAATGCTGAGTGTGAAGAGCCACAAAATGACAATCCCAGCATCACAAATAAACACAAATAGGATTTTTTTTTCTCCTCTCCTTCAGTCTTGGTCTCTGATTATACCCAGGGACTTGTCATCAGATAAGTCACACCTAAAACAAATATACAAAACTGCTAGAAAATAAATTCCCCTGGATCATATCTTTCCAGAAACAAAGTTGAAAGGTCAGCACATACACCGAAACCAGACTGAATATGATAGGCGTCAAATTCCCCTCCTGCCTCCCCTTCAGCTTGACTAACTAATCTGAATACCTTGCCTCCCATCCCCTCAATTCAAACCATGCAATTTTGACCACTGATTATCTTGAAACCTGTGCATGTGCGACGCTAAATGCAGGGGCTTGGCTGGTAATTAACCAGGCAATGACTGAGACGCCTGCCGTGTAACTGAACAGGAGGGGCACGGCGGGACTGAAAGGGTGTGAGGGTTGCTTACTGCCCATTAGACCTGGCAGGGGGCCTCCTGTGCCTGTGGACTTCATCACGAGGGTCACCGCGTATCAGGCACCTCAATGCAGGACTGACACCTTTCAAAGTAAGGGAGTGGCGAAGAGGCAGCTGTGAGGGGTCAAATATCACGAAGCAGAGAATCTTTTTATCACTTCACAACATAATAATAATAATGAATTAAATTTATAATGCACTTTTCATTAATAAAAATCTCAAAGTGCTACAAAGTGTAACAAAGCAAAGATCAAAATAAAACAAGTGATAAAATCAAATAAAATCAATAATAATATCGACTAAGATCAAAGATAAAATCATGTGGATGCAGATTAGGCTTGCTTAAAAAATAAATAAAATAAAACAAGTGATAAAATCAAGTAAAATCAATAATGATATCAGCTAAGATCAAAGATAAAATCATGTGGAGGCAGAATAGGCTTGCTTAAAAAGAAAGGTCTTTATGCTGCTTTTAAAGTCAACCAGTGACTGTGGAGCTCTCAGGTCATCAGGGAGGGAGTTCCACAGGCGGGGGGCAGCCACACAGAATGCTCGGTCTCCCATGGTCCTCAATTTGGTCCGAGGAATATGAAGGAAATTACTGTTCTGTGATCGTAGAGACCGGGTGGATGAATATGGTGCAAGAATGTCCTTTAGATAGTCAGGTGAAGTGCCGTGCAAGCATTGATGGGTAATGAGAGCAGTTTTGTATTGAATTCTGTAGGTGACAGGAAGCCAATGGAGGTTATGGAGAATGGGTGTAATATGTTCAAATTTACGAACTCTCAACAGAATCCTTGCTGCACTGTTTTGAATGTATTGAAGTTTCTGAAGGTTTTTGCCAGGGATACCAATAAACAGGGAGTTGCAGTAGTCGAGCCTGGAGGAGACAAAGGCATGGACGAGTTTCTCAGCATCAGGAAAAGTCAGAGATGGGCGAAGTCTGGAGATGTTTCGAAGATGGAAGAAGCAGGTTTTAAACAGATGCTTAATGTGATTTTCAAATGTAAGATGAGAGTCCATTTTTATTCCAAGATTTGTAACAGAGGTGGAGAGGGGGATGTCTTGACCAGAGAAGGAGATTGTTGTTAAAGTTGATGTTTGTATCTGGTGAGGGGTGCCAATCAATATGGCCTCAGTCTTCGAGCAGTTTAATTGAAGAAAGTTCTGATTCATCCATGCCTTTATTTCCTCCAGGCAGGCAGAGAGAACAGTGAGTGAAGACGGAGATAGGGATGATGATGATGTTCCAGTCCTGATGTAAAGCTGTGTGTCGTCGGCATAGCAGTGAAAAGAAATGTTGAACTGATTAATAATTTGACCTAAAGGCAGCATGTAGAGGGAAAACAGCAGGGGCCCCAGAACTGACCCCTGAGGGACACCACAGGAGACACCGACTGTCTGGGAAGTGGCATTGCCAAGGCTAACACATTCCAGCCTATTGGAGAGGAAAGAATTGAACCAGTCCAGGACAGTGTCACAGAGACCGACCTCCACATGAAGACGGTGGAGGAGGATACTATGGTCCACAGTGTCGAAGGCTGCAGTGAGGTCAAGGAGGACAAGGATGGAGGGAGAACCAGTGTCAGCAGCCATGAGGACATCATTTGTTACTCTCAGCAGTGCAGTCTCAGTACTGTGAGCTGCTCTGAATCCAGACTGGAACTTTTCATACAGAGAGTGTTGCTGTAGGTGGTCCTGCAGCTGAGCAGCAACTGCTTTCTCCAGCACTTTGGACAGAAATGGGAGGTGGGAAATAATATAATAATAATAATGTCTTTGTCTGTCATCTGTGTATGTTTCCCATACACAGACGAAATTCGTCTCTGCATTTAACCCAACCACCACCAGGTGGTGCAGTGAGCAGCCAGAAAGCGCCCGGGGAGCTGGAGAATTAGGTGTGCACTCATAGACACCCCAAGGTGTGTAGTGGCCGGGGCGCGAACCCGCGTCCTTCGGGTCCCAAGTCGAAAGCCCTGCCACTACAACATCTTGGCTCCATAAATTGGGCGGTAATTAGAAAAAATGTCGGGATCCAAATTAGATTTTTTCAGAAGAGGCCTAATGATGGCAGTTACAGATCAAAAACACAGCCTGAGTCAAGTTTTTTAGACGAAAGGTTAATTAATCTAACAAGTACCGGTAGGTAGCACAGCATCCACCTTTTCTGCATCGATTCCACCTATAATAATCTAATTCTTAACAAAAACTGACACATCGCCCAAAATTCACTTTACCTGCTGTTCAGAAGTAAATTTTGATGCCACTGTACAAGCATTTGTTGCAGACTTGAGCTGCCAAATTTCAGATCGTGTTAAAGAATATCACTTTTCTCAGACTCTGTAAATAAAACAAAGATTTGAATCACGCTACTTGCTCTTCAATTTATATAAAAAAGCTGTTGAAGTTTAAAATAATTCATTCATGGAATAATGTTAAACGTGCTTTTCATATTAATGTTTTTATTGTATCCATTTACCCTGATTGTGTTATTTAAGCAAGTTATTTGTTTTTATTTGAACGCTTTAGTCTTGTAAAAGTGGCGGCACAGTTGGTGAGATCTTTGGATCGAATCCTGGACGGGGGCCTTTCTGGCTAGGTCGAGTTTGCATGTTGTCTCCGTGCAGCTGAGTTTTATCCAGGTACTCCGGTTTCCTCCCACAGACCAAAAACATGCATGTTAGGCTAATTGGTAACTCTAAATTGTTCCTAGGTGTGAGTGAGAGAGTGAATGGTTGTTTGTCTCTGTGTCCATGATGGACCTGTAACTGTCCAGGGTGTGTCCCTCGCCTCTCGCACAGTGATAGCTGGATATGGGCACCAGTGACCCCCGCAACCCGAAAAGGAAAAAGCAGGTAAAGATAATGGGCGGATAATCTTCTTAAAGCCTCTTTAGAGATAAATGTTACAAATTAGCATTCTTGTTGCAAACGCTGCACTTGAGTCAGAGAGCTCTTTATTCATCCTTTGCAATCAAACAAACCTAAATGAATGATTAGTTTGTATTGTTTCACACTAAATATGATACGGTTTATGGATTATCTTTTGAATTCAATATCCAGGTAGTGCTCGTTTCAGGTGGAATGTGTTTTGAGGCCGTCTGCTGTGTGACATGCAAATGATTTTGTTGTTTTATGATGTATTTGTTTCTTTACGTCAGTGGATCAATTGTGTCATTGCTAGTTTAATACGATTTTTAAGTGTTCTAATAATAATAAAAAAAAGAATATGCATACCATGCCTTTTAGCCCTCTGAAATGATTTCCTGTTTGCTAAATGTGTGAACCCCAAGCTGAGCTGTGAAATGTACATATATGGCCAATTGATTTTCCTTTCATTTGATTTATGCCATTTGAGCTCAGAAACAGCCTCATCACTTCTGCGCCACTGGGCCTCAGTGATCACTCAGTGCCAACCTCCATCTGCGCATCATCAGTATGATGCCGTGTCCTCCAGGTTAGCGAGCATGGAGACTTAAACAGGTAGGCGTTAATAGACAGGATGCATGAACTGTTAAACACATCCATCCTGACCGAGACCATAAAATAAGTTTTGCATGTAAAATGATAAATACTTAAATTCAACAATAAAAAAAGTAAAATAAGGAAAGACTTGAAAAGCATGCCTCTGAAAGTATTCAATATATTGATTCACCATTGCCACATGTAGAAAATAAAACACTGAAAACACATTTTCAGTATGCATTTATGCACAGCACATTTTAGAACATTGTAACATCATGACTTTACATTTACGGTACTTGTTTAACATGTTTGTTTTTCCCTTCATCATCTGTAAAACAGTTCAACACTATGAGCCTAATGTGTTTACATCCATGATGCTGACATCACACTAAACTGTAAGGCTAGGGGTAGACAATAGAGGCACAACGTTTTAACCCATTAGTGATTAAGACAGGAAGATGAACCACAGAAATGCAGCAGTTACTTTTTGGTGCCAGAGAAACCCTGCAAGCGGTTATGCTCCCTTAACCTGTGGAGGAATTAAAATATATATGAAAATGTGACATTCAAAAGAAATGTCTAAATATTTTTGAAGACTTAAGTGGTGCTAACCTGACAGCATTTATCCTGATGAATCCAGAGGCATCACATGGGTCATAGTCTCCCTGCACATCCATGCTAGAAAAATAAATAAATAAATAAATCAAGACAAATGGCACAGAAACAATCTCAGAATATTTGGTAAAAAGAAAATAAAAATTAATGTTTGGGGATGCTTTGGCAAGATTAAGCAACACAGAGCTTTTTCAACCACTGGGACAACATTTATTTAATCTGCTCTTTGGAAATAATGTTCTGATTGATTTTCTTCTGAACGCAGTCGTTTGGGACTGTTTGTCCTGAACGATGGGGAATCAATACAACAGAATAAAATGTACTGAAGTGCACAAAACTCCAAAAACAATCCCATCATATCAACTGTGAGACAGTTGTTGAGTTGATTTCGTAATCTGTTTGTCTCGCAGTTTACCCACTTCTTGTAAAAAAAAAGTCTTGAATCTATAACTTGTGTCTAATGTTGAAGGTGTTCTTTGTGTGAGCACCTCACCTTAGTGTCTCAGAAAGAGTGCTGCGTAATTACAGCAGTTTCTACCTGCAGTGTTTAATACAGTCCCTTACTGAGCCCTCTCCTCGTGACACCCCCAACTCCCAAAGTACTGCTCGCACTCATTCTTTAAAAGCACTTAGCAAAAGAGGAAATTGCCAACAAATGATAGGGTAAACATTATAAAAAGAAAGGCCGACAACTAAACCATCGACTCTCAATACAAGGCTCCCTGCCCGGCACCTGAACACCATTATGAGTGAGCGGCCACAGAGAATAAGGGTGTGTGTGTGTGTGTAAGCATGTGATTGTGTTTTCCTTTAAGAAACCCTGCAGTCTAATTGAGATCGAAGCCGGCCGAGAGCGAGGAGGGTGACATTTCAGTCTCAGACGGGTGCGGTGACGGGTTGTATTACCACTGCGTTAATGACGCCGTTTACTGTAGCCTGTGGAGAACGAACAGGATGTCAGCGGGAGTTTCATGCCTGATCTGGTCTGTGTGTGTGTGTCTATAATTGTGGCAGCATATCACGTTGTGGCAAATGAGTGTATGTGTGAGAGACTGCTGCCTTCAGGTGTATCAGTGCCAGGTACCAGTCTTTGTCCCAGTCGAACAACGCAATACAACAGAACAATACCACGTTCAGAAATGTGTCATTAGGGACAGATGCACATGCTTTGTACTGGTTCAGTGCAATAAAGAATAAGAAAATAATTCAATAGAGTTTTACAAAATATGTACAGTATTTCTTATTGCTTTTGAAAGAAACAAGTTATCTGTAAAAACTGCAGTTTTTACAGATAAATTTGATTAAATGTATATATATCTTTTCCGTATGGGTGATAAGCTGTAAAAATGGTCCAAAGAAGACTTCAGACGTAAGTCTTTCTTCCATGTCTGACCATGACACTGCTGATCAAAACAAAGATAACCAAGAGCAGTTAAGACTGAGAATTTCCAAAAGTAAAAAAATTAATTTAGACGTAAGTTACAGTTTTGGATTCACACCAATTAAATTCAGCTTATAAGCGTCAAGTAACCTCCACCTTTAACAAACTTGCCTCATCTATGTGAAATACAGATGTCAGCTTCACAAAGTTAAGAAACAAAAACGCCCATGAGAAGTGTGACAAGATGAACTGAAGAGAACATTTACTTTAAAAAAAAGAATCATTTATTTTGTTTTGACTTTAAATAACAAACTTACCTGTTGATTTACCAGTAAATATATGTTTTACCATATTTACTGACACCAGTGGTGTAAGTGCAGTAAAATACGGTAAGTCGTTCAACTAAAGTATTTGTTTGTGCATAAAATCAAACATCCAAACCTATAGGTTTACCTTAATGTTTCTGAGGTCACTGACACTTGCTTCAGTTTTTGACAGCCACCTGGCAATGAGTGTTCTCTCAATACACCTCTTATTCTCTTATTTTGCACCTTGGTCATGAGATAACCTTTAGTCCAGACTAAATCTTAAAACCTTTTTCTCTTTGGGGGAGTTTAAAACTGATGAAATCTTCTTAGGATGGACATTGTACTTGTTTTATGCTTATTTCCAACTTTGTTTTATATTGTGTTTTTTGACATTATTTGCAGTTGGCTTGTAACTTTGCTACAGTGACCAGGCAGAGGTCTCATGTACGAAGGGTGTGTATAGCACAAAAACATAACGTATGCCCTTGTTAATGCAAAACTTCAGCTGTATCAAGAATGAAATGACTGGAAATGTGTGCAGCCTTATGCCAACTTCATGGCTGAAGTTTTTATGGTTATTGATCCATTGGCTACACTTAGAGGTGATATTGGAAAACTGTTAATGATATGAAAACTATTATTGTACACACCAGACACACATGATCCACATACATCTATAGGTATTCAATTAGATGAGTGGATATAAATGCACGTGCAAAGTGGTGCAGAAAATATTTTTAACAATGGGTTTAGCTTTATTAGAGTGATAGCAAAGCGCAATATGCAGACAGCATGTACTTCGAGAGAGAGAGAAAGGATTTTCTGGCCCATGACGACGACTGGCTCATCAGCTGTTTTAGACTTGCAAGGGCAATCCTTTAGGAGCTGTGCTTGGAGCTGCAGCTGGTCTTGAAGGGCGACACAGTGAGGAGCCGTGCGCTGCCCGTGCACATACAGCTGCTGACCCCACTGGGATTCCTAGTAACGGGCATTCCAGAGGGAGCTGGAAGACCGGTCAGGACTGTGCCAGTCGACCCTGTCATGTCAGCTGTGTGGGATGGAATGATCTGTATGTCAACCAACCAGGCATATGGGAACAGAACAAAATCTGGCACAACAATGGATGGGTGGCTTATTGGTGATTAAATTCATTTAATCCTAATATATCCTAATATATCTAACCATTTGTTCATAATTTCTGCTACTCTGACCCCACAGCATTTACATCTTCACTCACATTGTCCCACGCACTCCTCTTGGGCTTAGTGCTAATGCCAGAGGACAGTGTGCCAAACAGCATCATTGAAAGCATCTCCAACTCATATTCCACAAAGTTCCTCTTTTTCCTGCGTGCATACATGCTTTTCGACAGTGCAGAGAGGAGATTACAGTACTCAGGTGCAGGGCAGATTTAAATTAATTAGCTTATTTAAATGGAGGTGTGTAAAGGGAAGAGTTGGGTATTCCCTCATGCACTCAATTCCACGTTGATTAGGGATGTACAAAGGAAATGTGCTTGAATTCATGTGTACATATGGTTTCACATTTGGATGTGTAGATTTAGCTATTTATACATGGTTTTCTTGATTTAAGCATATGCCATGTTTCAGTAGGAAATACTGTACACGCAAGTCTTTGAACATGACGCCCTGGGTCTCCCTTGGCGCTACTCTCAAGGAACTTCCTCATTAATTCAAGGTTATATAAAATAAATTTCAGCTTCTCAGATCTTTCCCATTTGTCTTCTTCATGTATAACAGAAAACGCTTTACTTTAAAGGGGACCACACATGCAAAATTCACTTTTTAATGTTTTTTTACTCAACTTTGGGTATTTACTTCATAAAAAAACAGTCCTTGTGCCAAAAAAATGCACCCAGTGGTTTATTTACTCTAAGTAGATTTATTTGTCTGTGATTAAAAACGCTTCGTTTCACACTTCCTGCGGTTTGTGACGTCACAAACCGTAGCCAATCACCTCAAACCTGAGTCCAGCCCCTCCCTTACGAAACAAAAATATATTGGAATATATTGTAAAATGTATTGGAATATATTGTAAAATATATTCCAATATATTATAATATATATATTATATATTATAATATATTCCAATATATTATAATTCCAATATATTATACAATATATTCCATTATATAGAAATGTTATGATATATTTTCAAATATACACAAAGACATGTACACAATATATGTGAATATATATTGTGTATATATGGATACAAAAACGACCCACATATCTGCATAGTTTTCCCACTGTAGCTGACTTTATTTTTTAAGTTAGCAGGTTTACAGAAACAAAAGTCATTGATGAATTTTGCAATGTCCCTAAAGGTAAGGAACTAAAAACTTTTTTGACAAAGATAATTGAAAAAAATTAAATAAAATACAGAAAAAATGAATCATAGAACATTATAACTTCAATTTCAATACAAAATTTCATGAAGGGCATCAGTAAAGTTAACAGCCATAAATTGCTTTGAGATAGTGAAAAAAAAAAAGAATGTTGCAAAATAGAAATGACGTAAATACCAATCACATTGGTGTAACTGCTACAAAATTTACATATATGCTGCCAATAATTGGGCAACTTACTATCTCATACTATGCTACTATGATTCTCTTTATGTACTGGTGAAGATCACTCAACGCTGCCCCACGAAGGCTTAAAGTACGGTAGTTTGGCCTATTATCTAATTAATTCCACTAGGAATTCTTTGACCTCTTTGAGACATTCAAACCACTAATATAGCATCAAAGTTTCAGTTTATCACAGCCAGGTGATAATGAAGTATGGAAAAAATGAGACATTACATGAGAGAATGAAGAAATACAGTAAAAATAACTTTGTCAAACTTGGGAGAAAACTGCACATTTTAAACCCTTCATCCCAATATATGTACACTGTCAGAAAAAAAGTTACAGTAGCGGTACATTTCTGTATATTCTAGTACATTTCTGTCCCCTGAGATACATCCTGGACTTTTGTACCATATAGAGCTAAAAATTGGAACTTATGGCACATATTTGTACTTTTTGAAGTACTTTTATGTTCCCAAGTAGTTAATGGTACATACATGTACCCTGTATGGATGATTTTAGGGTATAATTTCAGAAGATGGACATTGAGGCAAGAAAAACTTTTATAAAATCAATGTAATTTGAAGGTAATATTCAAATGAAGTGGTTGAGTGACTTTCGTTAGGTATTCTTGAGGAAAAAATACTTAAAGGAAGATTTGTGCAGTTAATGTTTTTAATAACTAACATTTATATTTATAATGTCTAACATATATAAATATCTTGAACACACACACACACACACGCGCACGCACACACACACACACACACACACACACACAACCACATATATATACACAATTAACTTAAAAGTCCTACATATTTATCTGAAGTAGTAAATATTTTACTGTTAGTTCAAGTGAAACAGTTAAGTTTCATGCGGCTGTAGCATCCTGCACTCTTAACCCTGATATTTATTGTATTTAAACTTTTTAGTAATCATTACTTATTCTTTTATGTTTTGTAAAAATGTTGTCTCATTACTAAATACAAATAAGTTTACTGTACTTTTTTACTAAAATATAGAGAGTGTATACCTATTTTTTTAAGCAGATTACTAAAGATATTTTGATTTTGACATGAAGGGGCTGGGTCTATTCAAACTCTGCCCTACTGCGCATGTGCGGGCAAGTTCCACACAGTTTATTTATTTTATTATTATTATTCTTTTTTTTTTCTGTCTATTATCCAAATCCACACTCCAGTCCAGTTGGTGGCGGTAATGCGCTTAATATGAGTTCGCCAACCGCCAATAAACTCAACAGAAGAAGAAGTTCCACTTGCACAGTTCTGCCGCTCCTTTGAGACAAAGTGGTCTAGTACTGTAAGTAACAACTATTTTATATATTTGTAGACATTTCTCTATGTAAAAGATAGCTGTGCAGATGTAACTTCACATTACAGTTACAGCCGACCGTTATTGTAATTTTGGTAAAATTGAGGGGTTTTGAGTAGTGAGCTCTAATGAGTGTGCTAGGTTTTAGCTTAGCGTTAGCATGCTAACTTTATCAGTTCACAGTTTATTACGGAAAGTTGCTTTAGGAGATATGTAGGTTGCTGAAAGCAACCTTTATTACACAAGTTTATGCCGAGTGAATCCTGTCTGTGATTTTTTTAATATCTTAAATGCGCTCCACTCCAGTTGTATCAATTCAGCTAAGTTGATTAGCTTAGCTTCACGTTGCATGTGCGTTAGCTAGTTCACGTTACGGTTACGGCCTGACTGAAAATGTAATGGACTCTGTCATTAGCTGGTTATTAGTAAAATGAGCAATATGTGACAATTGTGTGTGGGGAAAATAGTGCAGCAGTTTAACAAATAAGTTGGAGCCACGTTGAAATCCTGAAGGAATAAAGAGCTGTGTAGCCAGCTCCTCCTATCACCAGACTATTAAAATAAACTGACAATAACAAGTTATAAAAGTTATTAACTCTGCAGATAGAAAGGCAAGCCCAACTCATTCTGCATTAATTTTAACTCTAAATAACGTTAAACAGGAAAACTAATTATTCTGGCTGATAACATAAATTTCAAAGGGCTAGAATATTTCAAAGTACCATATTTCCTTGATCTTTGATGACATATGGTCATGGATAAGTGTGCTAAAAGTTTTCTTTCTTTTTTTTTTTTTACAGGTTTGTGTGGAGGTGCAAATACTGTGAGTTTCTAACAGAGAAAAGGGGTAACCTGTTAAAACATTACAGGTTAAAACATGGAAGCTTCACCAGAAATATAACCTTTCCTTGCTTACATCAACAGTGTTTATGCTTGGTTGATGAAATGCAGAAGAGAACTCCAGATGGACAACTTGTGAAAGAGAAGATGGACCTGATGTTTGCATTGAGTAGAAAAGAGGTGGTGGAGTCAGAACCTGCAATATGTGACATGGTGGAATGTTGGCCTGCTCGTTTTACAGAAGATCAAGTAAGTTCATGATTAAAATAATAAGTCCACAAAAAGGTTAAAAACAAAACAAATGGACTTTATTTGTAACTGAAGACATTTTGCTTCTCATCCTTTCTCAAGCTTTCTCAATTCAAAGAAACAATTGTGGGATTGAAGTTATAAAGCTGTGGTATTTTTAAGCTTGCATAATACAGGTAGTCCCCGACTTCCGAGCGAGTTCCGTTCCTGCGAGGTGCTCGTAACACGAAAATTCGTATGTTGGAACACGAAGCACATGTTCTCGTAAGTCCGGATTTTCGCTCGTAAGTTGGAACATTTATGCTAGCGCTACTACGAACACTCGTTTTTCATCAAAAACGTTCATATTAGTTCATAAACATGGTCGGAAACGTGTTTCCAAATGGTTAGCTAACACACATCTAAAAACACATAAAAATGCTGTATTTTTTTAATGTTCTTTACAAATTTACTGTTCGTTCGGCAGCTCGTAAGTCCGGAACCTCGTATGTAAGAGCGCTCATAAGACGGGGACTACCTGTAATATTTTTTCATGCGTCTGTCTTTCCAATAGGAAGCTGCCATTATAGGACCCAAATATATTTGTTACCCATCCAGACTGTCAGCACAAACTGTCATTGTACCTTGTAGGATATGAGAGTTGCTGTCTACAGCTACCTCTATCTTTTAGGTAAGGGAAATTGTATTGTGAGCAGGTAATTATTGCAAAATGAACCCCAACAGCCTGATGCAGGACTCAGATTTCAGATTATCCTGAAGGGGTGTATTATGCAGTAATGCCCTGCTCACTGTGCACTATCCTGCTTATTAAAAGGTTACTTGCCAACTAAAATCCATAATTTGACACAAAATATGAATAGTCTTTTCTATAACAATGGTGTGCTACACAGAAGTAACGGACGTTAGAATGCTGAAATTTACAAATCATAATTGAATAACAAAGCTATTGAATAATACAGTATAGATTGTTGTGGAAGCCATCAGAGCTTAAAGTGTCAACTTGGATTCACAGAGGTCACACAACCACAAACAAGCAAAGCAATAGACAAGCAACTCCTGTGTTGTGCACAGTACATTGACTTTTTGTCCCAAAAAAAAAGTTTGACTAGAAAAATCTAAATAAGTTAGGGGGCTATGCGTTTTGCTTCCGACCATGTCTGTACCTGTGCAATTTTTATTGGTGCCCTCATGCTGGTGCTTTCAGCTAAGGTTATTAGTTGTTGAGATGTGATACTGGAACATTCTCTGTATTTTGCAGGTATGCATGGAGTTCAACAGGATTGTTGGCAAGAATCTCAAGCAGGAATTCGATGAGAGCATCGATCGACATAGTCCTCGTCTTGTCGAGATTTTTCGATCCAAGAGAGGGAAAGTTGGCCAAGTGTTGACACAGCTTTCCCAACAGACCAGGGTTGGTCCTATTGTTTTCTGTAGCTCATGTCTTCAAGTGTGACTATTCATCTTAATGCTTCCCATAGAAAATGTTAGATTTAAATCAAAGGTTTTAAAAACAAGGCTGTGAGTTTCTGAACTTCACTAAAACTTTCAGAGAACTTCAGTACAACCTGCTAGCTCTTCTCAATGTTGTAACAGTATGTTAATCAACCATGATGCATGTGTTCTTAAATTTTAGGGAATACCTTCAAAAGTCCTTGATGTTGATGTTTATAAAGGTGTGAGAACTTCACATTGTATAATGCAATCATTTGTACTTGTTTGCTCACTTGTGTTTGTCATTTTACTGCCCAACAGACTGCAGAGCTTACTGATATTCGAACACTGGTGCTCAGAGGACTTCCTGTTATCCTTGGTGACATGAACCCCACAGACCTACAAACCAGCCTTTGTAAGTAATTTTATTATCTCAAAGATGACCTAAAGGAACAATGTAAGGTGCTGAAAATATAATAAAAATGTGTACACTGAAATGAACATAGATTTTTCAAAGTGTCTAAAAATACAAATTGCTGTGACCATGTCCACAAAAACACACTGCTTATTTTCTTACACTGATCCTCCTGCTGCTTCTCTAAATTGGGGAAAATTCTGTCCACCATCTACATGCTGACCACTTAGGCAACCCCACTTTGAAAAATCCAAACTATCCCTTTAATTTTCATTTACCCGTATGTCTTATGCTATGCTGTGTTGAGTTCATGTCATGAACTGTTATGCTTATGTTTTATGCTATGCTGTTTCATGAGGGAGTGGTGGAGCAGAGGTTAGAGTATATGGGCCAGTGATCAGAAAGTCACCAGTTCAACTCCCAGGACTAACGACGTCAAAATGTGGGTGGAAAAGGTGAAACATCCACACCAGCCTCAACCTTCATTTGCCCCACTCTGGGCCCTTGAGCAAGGCTCTTAACCCCCACCATTTGCTCCCTAAACAGGTCTCTTGAAAACAGTTTTTGTGACTCAATGGGACTATCAGTAGAAATAACGGGTAAATATAAATGTTGGGATTTGAGCCTGGACAGACAGATGTGGGAACCCTGGTGACAGTTCCTGTATTTGAAAAAAACAAACAAACCTGTGAGCATAGTTTTAAACAACTGAAAGAATACGGTATCGTTCCACACTAGCACATGATCATGTGTCCTTTTGTGGAGCTTAAACTAATACACAATTTACACAAGGAAACTAGGGCTGCATGTTATGATAAAACAGAAGATATGACAAATACAGGTACCCCTCGAGGTACGTCAGGGATAGGGACCTACGTGTGTGACTTAGGTCGATGTTGTCGTACCTCGCGGACCAAAAACACATGCCTGTCGTAGGTCCGCGTTTCTGACATAGGTCGCGGTTATACCGCTAACGGAGCGCCGCACACATATTTAATGGCATGAGACTGAACAAGCAGACATACTAAGGCCATAAACACGCACAGAACTGCACAGTAAATGAATACTGTACTGTACAATAAATAAAAAATATAATGTCTTACTTTGAGCCGGTGGCCCCGACTGCCAGGCGGACATTTGCGGCGAGCTCCCGGCCGCAGATGGCCCCTCCGCGGCATGTCGGCTCGGTGTCTTCGCCTGTGTTAGCTGCTTTGTTAGCTGCTGTCGTTAGCATGTCGGGCGGCGTTGTGGCCGCCGATCGCGGGGCGATCCGCGGCTGCTCCTCCGGACCTGAGACGTCCACAGAGTTGACCGAGTGTTTCCAGCTAATTTATCCGTATGAGGCAACCCTGATCGGGCACACGGAGCCAGCTGACAGTAGCCTCTGGAGCTCCATTGACCGCAGTACAGTTGTAAAATGGCGACCGGAAGTGGCGAGCGGAAACGACCGGAAGTTGCGTAAATACGATAAATTTCTAATCAAAACGTAAAATTAATAATTATACTTTATTTATAAAGCCATTTAAAACAACCACAGCTGCAACAAAGTGCTATACACATGAAATTAATAACTTTTAAACACACAAAAAATAATAATAATACATGTAATAATTTTTTTTATTATTTTTATCATTTTTATTAAATATGATAAAATCGTAAGTCTGAGTTGCCGTAGGTCGCAGGTGTCGTACCTCGAGGGTTTCCTGTATTGTCAGGGTATCCGCGGGGTTGTAAAAGGTATTAAAAGGTAGTAAATGAAATTAACACAAATTAAGGCCATTAAAAAGTATTAAAAAGTAATAAACGTCATCTGACGAGGTATTAATTTTTTTTAAACCTACACAACTATATTTTTCTTGTTCTGTCGTCTAAAAAAAGGTCTGTGAATTTATTTATCTTTTCTAATTTTATGTTCCAAGTAGGACCTTAGCTAAGACGTCATATCGTCAGTCAGTGTGCGCGCGCACCTACAGCTGGTATCATGTCTGTAAAAAGAAACAGGAAAGGATCACGGCTTTATCCTCCGACATTTAACAAGAAATTTACCTAAACAATTGTGTGTTAGCTCGAAATTATAGCAAAAAGGGTGTCTCAGTCTAACGTTTTCTTAATAAATGTACTTTAATGGTTAAATCGGCTTTATTTTTTTAAAAAGTGTCGCTGCCTCAGTGCCTGTGTGCTCCGTGATTGCTCAGCGGTGACAAACAGGAAAAAGGAGCGCGGCTCGTTTCGCCGACATTTAACAAGAAAATTATCTAAACAATTGTTTGTTAGCTCGAAATTATAGCAGAGGTGTTTTTCTGTCTGTCATTTTCTTAATAAATGCACTTTTTAATGGTCAAATTAGCTGTATTTCGCCACTGTGGTGCAGCTGGCTGCTGGGTTGAAGGTTCAAGCAGAGAGGTGGGGAGAGTATGGCAGGCCGATTGAGTCATTAATAGCTAGTGAAGATTCTCAGTCATCCAGGACATGGTGAATTCTAAAAAGTGCAATAAAAAAACAATAAAGTATAATATAATAGTATAATAAATAGTATAATAAATAAAGTCCTGTTGTTTTTGTCTTGAACTTTTTTAAATTTGTCATTATAGGCACGTTTTCCTATTACATGATACAACAGCATGCCATACCACTATTACTACAATAGATATCATGAAGTTTTTTTTTTCCAGTCAGAATGAATGAAACGGTCATATTTCAGTGTTATGGTTTATAAATATGGGGAAAAAAATCTATAAATATGTCACTTCGTCCTATAAGTTGCAAGGCATGTAAATTATGCAAAAAACTGCAACTTACAGGATGAAAAATACAGTAGTTATTATTTTTCTACCTTTTTGAATTATGCATGTGTTCAGTGTTGAATTATTCTAACTAAACTGTTCTGTTTTCAAGTTTACAGTTTTTGTTTGCCATTAGAGATATGTTGTGTGGGAACAATTCAACTTTTTCTCTTGGGTTAGATTTAAATAACAAGTAGGTCAGTGCTTTTATTGAAGCAAGAAGCAAATTGATGTATCCAGTAATTGTTATAAAACTATATTTACTACCAAAGTTTAGGAAGAAAATGACAGTAATCTATCACTTTACTAGCCTGGCCCTCGCCTTCCTGCACAGCTCCGCTCAATTCTCATTTCCCTTCACTGCACAGTCTGGGACTTTACCCGCCCACAAGGATTTGTCCAGTAGATTTTTGTTCGGACCAATCAGAGAACAGAAGGGGCGGAGTTTTGGACCCTAACCCACGCCCCCACCTGTCCCAGCGCGCAGAGCCCTATAAAAGGCTCTGCCAGCGCTCAGTCAGCGAGCAGCGGCATGTTCTCATTCAAAAGATGCAAAGCGATGCAGATATGTGACACAAATTTATTAATTTCCCCTTCTTAATCCCTTATCTGGAGTTTTCTTTTGGTTTTTGGGCCAAAAGTCAAGTTATCGCTCCCTTCTCCCTCCTCCTCCTCCTCCTCTCCGCTGAGTGCCACCTGTCCCGGCGCGCAGCCAGAGCCAGCGCGCAGCCGCGTTCTCATGCAAAGCGATGCAGATATGTGACACAAATTTATTAATTTCCCCTTCTTAATCCCTTATCTGGAGTTTTCTTTTGGTTTTTTCCCCCAAAAGTTAAGTAATCGCTCCTTCTCCTCCACCCTCCTGCTGAGTAAAATGAGAGAGACAGCAGGCTCAATTCGTTGCTGTAAAATGAACACGGAAATGCCTCAGGTTGTCACGAGAAATAAACTCGGGTTTTAGTTGCTGAGCGAGTCCCATCAGATTTTCTGGTGTTTTGGTGAGCTGGACCAGCGATCCATGGTTTGATTTTATTGTATTAAAACGTTTTATAACATATGATATAAACACAGAATTTGCGCAGCAAGAGAAACGCTGCAGAGGGGGCGGAGCAGTTGTCAGTCAAGTTCAGCTGCTGAACTTCAGCAGAGGGGGGTGGCTGAGGGGAGGGAGCAGAATGGTTTCCCTGTTCAAATTATCCAATGGTTTTGTTCCTAATCAGAGGCCAACGCCTCCAGCAAGAAACGGTTTTCAATGGGAAAATTCCAGACCCTTGTGTGAAGCGAAGTGAAGCACAGGGTATGGTTTCAACCAGGCTATCACTTTACAATTAGTTGCTCTAAACTGAAGTACAACAGGTTGCCGCTACGGTTACAGCTCGGTGCCGTGATGGTATTAAAAAATATTTTGATGGTATTAAAAAGGTATTAAAATGTATTAAATTCAACTCTGGAATTTCTGCATATACCCTGATTGTAATTCGTTTATGGAAATCATTATTTTTGATCAATTAATCATGGCTGCTTAACGATAATTGTCTCTGTTGTGCTCTTGTCATTTATTAAGGACTCAGATGATGATGACTTGTTCTGCAACATTGACATTGGGATTCTCCTCGTTGAACCTGAAGGTGCTGTGCCCTCATCCTCCTTGCATCTCAGTCCAGCCTCTCTGAAAATCATCATGGAGGGAGAAGTCGTGTTGGCCAACATTCAAGACCTGCCAAAAGCTATGTGCATTCTCTTTGGACTTGTATATGCTATGCCTTTCAACTACCTCAGTTCTATGAAGTCCACATTCCAGTTCATCCAACAGGTGTCTCCATCTATCACCTGTGCGTCAACACCTTGTGCCTAACAGTGAGTTGAACTTGCTTTCTGACTGTGTTTTATGTTTTTATTGCAGGTCATGACCCTGCTTTAACTTCACGTGTTCATGTTTGTGTCTCTTTCAAAAGACAAAACCTGCTGCACCTGACCTCATGTACAGACCTGTGTCCTCTGCTCTCTCCTCCTGCCTCCGGCAGCTCCTCTCCATCCATCAGCTGTGCGTCAACACCTTGTGCCTAACAGTGAGTTGAACTTGTTTTGTATCTGTGTTTTATGTTGTTATTGCAGGTCATGACCCTGCTTTAACTTCACATGTTCATGTTTGTGTCTCTTTCAACAGACAAAACCTGCTGCGCCTGACCTCATGTACAGACCTGTGTCCTCTGCTCTCTCCTCCTGCCTCCTGCAGCTCCTCTCCCTCATCACCTGTGCGTCAACACCTTGTGCCTAACAGTGAGTCGAACTTGTTTTCTGACTGTGTTTTATGTTGTTATTGCAGGTCATGACCCTGCTTTAACTTCACATGTTCATGTTTGTGTCTCTTTCAACAGACAAAACCTGCTGCACCTGACCTCATGTACAGACCTATGTCCTCTGCTCTCTCCTCACCATCCTCCTGCAGCTCCTCTCTATCCATCACATGTGCGTCAACACCTTGTGCCTAACAGTGAGTCGAACTTGTTTTCTGACTGTGTTTTATGTTTTTATTGCAGGTCATGACCCTGCTTTAACTTCACATGTTCATGTTTGTGTCTCTTTCAACAGACAAAACCTGCTGCACCTGACCTCATGTACAGACCTGTGTCCTCTGCTCTCTCCTCACCATCCTCCTGCAGCTCCTCTCTATCCATCACATGTGCGTCAACACCTTGTGCCTAACCCTGACATGTATCCACATCAATGACTGCTGCCAAAACAGGAAAACACACCTGACCTGATGGACAGACCTGCTCTCATCAGGACTACACACCTGACCTGAACTCACATCTGGACTCCCATGTACCCATCATTCATGGTTGAATCATTGCTCAATGGCTAAGCAGTTCCATATGATCCATGTTTGAAAATGAGAACCACCTAATAAGCCTGTCTACCTCCACTTCAATCAAAGTAAGGGAATTTTCTTTTCTATGCTGTTTTTGTGCTGCTTCTAGCTTTTTCAGGTTCCTGGACTGTACACTAAGGCACTGGTTTTTCAAGTAAATTTTCAAGTAAAGCGAAAGAAAATAAATGAAAACAACCAAAGAAAATAAATTATGAAACTGAGCAGATTTAGCAAAGTACTAGTTACTTGTTTACTATTTCATATTTACTAGTTGGGGCTGTTAAAATGCAAGCACAAGTGGTAAAATGTTTCAGTTGTTCCAAAAACAATATTTTTGTTTTGTTTTACTGTGACTGGATGTGAAAGACTGAAGTTAATGCAAAAAAAAAAAAAAGTTACAACATTTTGCTGTTTTGTCTTTTCTTTTGCTTATAAATCACATGTGCTTTTATGCCTTGCTTATGTTTACATGATCCTCTTTGTGTGTCATTGTTGGCAACCAGTGCACTTGTTAAAAAGTTTTTTTTGTGTAAATGAATAAAAGTGAAGTTCCATTTTAAATACTGTATCCTGTTATTTAGTGTATTGTTAAAATGTTTAACTGTTCAAAAGCATGTGTGAAATATATATATATATATATATATATATATATATATATATCTAAAATATATTGACAAATGTACCAATGTAATATATAATGCAATATATTTAGATATATTAGTTAATATACCATAAAATATATTAAATTCATATATTTTACAATATATTTTAAATATATTATTTGATATATTTTTTGTTATATTTTGGCATATATGTGTAGATATATATTCTAATATATTTTTCAATATATTAAAAGCGGCAATTCCTTATATATTATTACATATATTACAATATATTGTGTTCATATATTTTTCAATATATGGCAAAATATATTTAGATATATTGGTTAATATACCATAAAATATATTAAATTCATATATTTTACAATATATTTTAAATATATTATTTGATATATTTTTTGTTATATTTTGGCATATATGTGTAGATATATATTCTAATATATTTTTCAATATATTAAAAGCGGCAATTCCTTATATATTATTACATATATTACAATATATTGTGTTCATATATTTTTCAATATATGGCAAAATATATTTAGATATATTGGTTAATATACCATAAAATATATTAAATTCATATATTTTACAATATATTTTAAATATATTATTTGATATATTTTTTGTTATATTTTGGCATATATGTGTAGATATATATTCTAATATATTTTTCAATATATTAAAAGCGGCAATTCCTTATATATTATTACATATATTACAATATATTGTGTTCATATATTTTTCAATATATATTTTAATATATATTTCATGCTGTAATTTTAATTTAATTTTAGGGTATTAATAATCCATATCAACTGATACAAACCACAGTAACCTTAATCTTGTCAAATACTTTCAAACAACCCCAAAATTACATTATTATGAAATGCAATATATTGTTGAAAAATATATTGTAAAATATATTTTTCTTGCGTAGCAACCCCTGGTGATGCTCCACCCACTTGAGTATAAAAGATGTCACGGTTGCCTAGCGGTTTAGGAGCTGACCTGGCGGTCATTTATTCATTTATTTAGCCCCCGGGGGGCTAGGGGTTTGCCCTGCTCCAGCCATGCAGCACATCTCGAGTAAAACCAGAATGTTTTATTACCTTGTTTGAATGAACTCTGTCTCGTTGAAACTGTGCACACACACTCTCGCGGTTTGGACTTGTTTCTTATATGATGAAGGACTACTCTTGCACAACTGTCAGTTTGGTTGAGCGGTTACGACACTTGAGCGGCACGCAGGAGACCAGAGTTCGCATCTTGTCAACGGCATCGTTTTTTTTCCCCCTTTTTATTTAAAGCCTTTTGTTTCGGAGAAATCGGGGTGAAACTAGATATATACATCGACATAATAATACTTTATAATTGTTATTTTTACGTTTTAGTTCAATTTTTAGTGTAATATCGCTCCCAACGCGCAGCCGGCAGAAAACTGTGCACACACACACACTTACTCGCGGGACGACAGTCTGTACCATCAAGCACCACTGATCGATATATTTTCAGATTAGCAACTTATTTATTTTAAGAATACCTTTCACTTCATCAAAATCTAATCAAAACTTCAGCGTTCTAAATGTAGGTGGTTGTGATTGTTTCTTATACGATGAAAGACTGCTTTTTGCATAACTGCCCGGTTGGTCTAGAGGTAGTGAATTGGACTCGTTATCCGAAGGACACGGGTTCGCTTCCCGGTCGCGGCATCTTTTTTTTTTTCCGGAGAGATCGGGCTGCAGTTAGCTGCTGGCTTTTGAGGACAGTGTGGGTCCGGTCCGGTCAGAGGTTAGGTTGCCTCATATGGACAAATTAACTGGAAACACTCTTTGCGTTTGTCTGGATTGGATGTGCAGCCGTGGACCAAAGCGCTGCATGCAACTAGCAGGAGCTACGCGGGCTGTTTGTTACCGAAGGAGGAGGAAGAGCTCGGATTCGGGAGGGCATGATAAAAAGGAGCAGCTAATGGCGGCGCACACAAACAGCTTTCGGTAAGTTATTTTTTAAGCTAGCACTAACAGTAAGTCAAACGAGTAATAAAAAAAGGCTAATTTTAAAACAACAACAGATTTGAGATACTGGCAGTTACAGAGGGCGGAGACAGAGTTTTGACGGGCGTGGACTTCAGAGCTCATTATCATAAACAGGTCGTTTAGAACGGAAGTTAGAAATGGCAGAATTAAAAAGGGTATAATTTATTATCTAAGAATTATTTTTTGTATTAAATTGAATGAACGGGGTCTGGATAGCACACAGACATACCATAAAAATTTAAAAAACCAATATGTGGTCCCCTTTAAAACTTTCTGAATATCACCTATTTTATTTCTGTGGCTAAACGACACGTACAAGTAAAAATTATACCCGTCATAAATAAACATGGGCTTGTGGAGTAAAGAGTTTGTATGAAAGTACCGGTACACGATGTGTGTGGTGTTTGAGGTTTTTTTAATTAGAAAAAAATTGTGTCAATTTACCAGAGGCCTCAAGGACTTGGTGATTCATGGTTAAGAGTTCAAATGAGAAAGGCCAGATCTTGCTGAAAGACTCATTTGCCCTTATTTATTTAGAGTCTCGACTGTTAGTTTAACATAATACACAATATTGCTCACAAAAACTAAGGTTAAACTCAAACTCGAAACTATACAGTAATGGGTTCAAGAGCCGAATGAAACAAAGTACTGTACAGTTTCTCAGTTAACATCTTTCAGTCTCACAAAAATATACACTGTTTATAAATGATATAATACTGTATTTTACACTTGCCAGACCGTTCTAAAGAATTGTGTGAACTGTGTTTTTGCCTCCAACGTTTTGACCTGCTTAAGCACCATGACACTGGTACTTTTCTTCTAAAAGCCCAGTGAAATCACCTTTCTGCTCAAGCTGAAAACACCATTAGCTCTCTGACTCTAGGGTACAACTGGAGTGTGTGCGACTTAAGTGGAGACGGGGAGCCATATGGAGGGGTTTTCCTTTGGTCAGTGCTGAGCCTGCCCAGAGGGCATCAAGGGTCAACCTCCTGAACAAACCCACTGTTACTGCAGCTAAGAGGGCATAAGGGGGTGCTGTGGTAGAGGTTGGAGGGGGGGAGGACTGCCCTGCAGGGACTGGGTGCAACCCCTCTCTGATGTCTTTGTGAGACAGGGTCAGTTTAGTATGCTGATGTGGGGGTCATCGGAGAACTTGAGCAGGCTGACTGGTGAACAAGTGGAATAGCTGCACTGAGCCCTGAGCTGCGACACACATCTGTCAGGTCCGAACAAGCACACGCTTTGTTTCCTAACCCCCCCTCACACACATCGTTATTCCACGCTCTGTTTACCTGACCAGCTCCTCGTTGTACAGGGACTTGGGAGACTCTCGTCCCAGGATGTAAACCTGACCCTTGAAGACGGACAGCTGGACTTTGCCCTCCACGTTCTCCTGGGACTTGGCTATGCAGGAGCGCACAAAGTCACCCTCTGGACTGTACCAGAATCCTGCAACAGAAGAATGACTTATGAGCAGTGGAAAAAAATAACTCTTTAAATTTAAATTTTGTATACAAGTTGCTGTATTTTGACCTCTGCAAGCAAAAAATACTATCTGAAACCAGGGGAGGAAGGTAGTACTCACTAACCGTAGTACAAATTAACTAAATTGACTAACAAACTCAAGGCCTGCAGACCAAATGTGGCCCTTGTTAATGCAAGCCGGATTCCAAAAAAGTTGGGACACTAAACAAATTGTGAATAAAAACTGAATGCAATGATGTGGAGACGGCAAATGTCAATATTTTATTTGTAATAGAACATAGATGACAGATCAAAAGTTTAATCTGAGTAAATGTAACATTTTAAAGGAAAATATGTTGATTCAAAATTTCACAGTGTCAACAAATCCCAAAAAAGTTGGGACAAGTAGCAATAAGTGGCTGGAAAAAGGAAATTGAGCATATAACGAACAGCTGGAAGACCAATTAACACTAATTAGGTCAATTGACAACATGATTGGGTATAAAAAGAGCTTCTCAGAGTGTCAGTGTCTCTCAGAAGCCAAGATGGTAAGAGGATCACCAATTCCACCATTGTTGCACAGAAAGATAGTGCAGCAATACCAGAATGGTGTTACCCAGCGTAAAATAGCAAAGACTTTTAAGTTATCATCATCAACCGTGCATAACATCATCAAAAGATTCAGAGAATCTGGAACAATCGCTGTGCGTAAGGGTCAAGGCCGTAAAACTCTACTGGATGCTCGTGATCTCCGGGCCCTTAAACGTCACTGCACCTCAAACAGGAATGCCACTGTCAAGGAAATAACAGAATGGGCTCAGGAATACTTCCAGAAAGCATTGTCAGTGAACACAATCCACCGTGCCATCCGCCGTTGCCAGCTGAAACTCTACAGTGCAAAGAGGAAGCCATTTCTAAGCAAGCTCCACAAGCTCAGACGTTTGCACTGGGCCAGGGGTCATTTAAAATGGAGTGTGGCAAAATGGAAGACTGTTCTGTGGTCAGATGAGTCACGATTTGAAGTTCTTTATGGAACACTGGGACGCCATGTCATCCGGACCAGAGAGGACAAGGATAGCCCAAGTTGTTATCAACGCTCCGTTCAGAAGCCTGCATCACTGATGGTATGGGGTTGCATGAGCGCTTGTGGCATGGGCAGCTTGCATGTCTGGAAAGGCACCATTAATGCAGAGAACTATGTTCAGGTTCTAGAACAACATATGCTCCCATCTAGACGTCATCTCTTTCAGGGAAGACCCTGCATTTTTCAACAAGATAATGCCAGACCACATTCTGCAGCAATCACAACATCATGGCTACGTAGGAGAAGGATCCAGGTACTGAAATGTCCAGCCTGCAGTCCAGATCTTTCACCTATAGAGAACATTTGGTGCATCATAAAGAGGAAGGTGCAACAAAGAAGGCCCAAGATGATTGAACAGTTAGAGGCCTGTATTAGACATGAATGGGAGAGCATTCCTATTTCTAAACTTGAGAAACTGGTCTCCTCTGTCCCCAGACGTCTGTTGAGTGTTGTAAGAAGAAGGGGGGATGCCACACAGTGGTAAAAATGGACTTGTCCCAACTTTTTTGGGATTTGTTGACACCATGAAATTTTGAAACAACATATTTTTCCCTTAAAATGATACATTCTCTCAGTTTAAACTTTTGATCTGTGATTTGTGTTCTATTCTGAATAAAATATTAGATGTTGGCACCTCCACATCATTGCATTCAGTTTTTATTCACAATTTGTTTAGTGTCCCAACTTTTTTGGAATCCGGTTTGTATATATAT
>JBBPBX010003570.1:0-36637 GCA_038048925.1 Garcialebias charrua
AACTCTTTGTTGTAGTCTGGGTAGACTAAACAAGGGGCTGACTTGATCCTGTTTATAAGAGCGTCCATTGCCTGTTGCTGTTTGTCAGTCCAAACAAATGGTACGTCTTTTTTAAGGAGTTCAGTCAGTGGTTTCGCAAGGTCCGCATAGTTCTCGATGAATTGGTTCGAGTAGTTACACACGCCCAGAAAACTTTGTAGTTCTTTGAGATTGGTGGGGACTTTGAGATTGTCGAGGCCTTGGGTGCGAGTCAGCTGTGGTTGTACTCCGTCAGGACCTACAAGTAGGCCAACGTAGTCCACTTTGGTTCTGCACCATTGGCATTTTGACAGTGATATCTTAGCACCAGCAGTTGTCAGCTGATTCAGAACGTGGTCGATCTCAGCCAAATGTGAGTCCAGTGTTGGCTGCCTCAAAAGGACATCGTCCACGTAGATCAGTGTTCCACGCTCGTGGGCGTCTGGACATGCTTTGTTCAAGAAGATGTTGAACTCTGCAGGTGAGTTAGCGTAGCCAAAGGGACACCTGTTAAAGGTGTACTGACGGCCACCAAAAGTGAAAGCTAGTTTGTACTGGTCCTCGGCGCGCACAGGGATGGTCCAAAAACCAGAGGCGACGTCGAGGGTCGAGAAGTACTTACCATTGGTGACCTTGGGCAGTTCCTGTTGGAGTTGCGTCATAGGCCATCTGGATAAGGGAACTTGTTTGTTTAGCTTTCTGTAGTCTATAGTGAGTCTCCACTTACCATTTGGTTTTAACACCGGCCATAAAGGCGCAGAGTAAGTGCTGTTACAGTATCGGATGATACCTTTTTCTAACAGGTCATTAATGATTTCTCTGATAGGTTGATGTGCTGCCAGAGGAATCTTGTACTGTCTGACAAATGCAGGGGGAGCATTAGGCGGGGTTGGGATGCTCACTGTGTGGAGCGTGGTCAACCCACAATCCATCGAGTCAGTTGAGAATGATTTCTCATATTTTAGAAGAACTTTGCGAAGTTTGTCCCTTTCTTCATCAGTTTTCAGGGCGTCGGCTTGGGCGACCACCTGGTCAATCTGTGAAGCAACTGAGAGGGGTTCTTGTTCTTTGGGGAGCTCCAGTGAGTCCCCTTCAGTGTCGTAAAACCTGTCAACAGGTAGTGCACTGTAAGTTTGGGGGCATAGACTGTCTCCTTTGTTGAAACCGAACCTGCGGACAGTGTCCTGGTCGGACTCAGTGGGGGAGAAAAGAGCTATGGCCTGTGTTGGTTTCGTGAACAAGACTTGCCCCGTGTGTTGATATGGGATCAAGTTCTCTGGGAGTCCTCCCAGAAATGGAATGCTTAGCTCAAAATCATGAAAATCAGTGGAGATCAACCATCCTAGCTGTGTGTTTTTTGGGATCAGTACCTCTTCTGTGCTTGTGTTGCACACAGCAACAGTCGTGGTTCTGCAGTCGAGGGTCACTTGGAATGTGGCCTCCATGGACAGTCCTAAGTTGAAAAACATAGGAGATGGTTGAAAGTATGCCTGTTTTGTGCTAATAGCTTGTCCTTTCATGATGTGACTCATCACTGGCTTGTTCATAACCTGTGGTGGTACCGCAGTGTTATGGCTGTTAGCAATCTGACAGACCTCTGGAATGGTCTGTCCAGCCTTAAGGTTCTCTGTTGTTAGCACAGGAGAGTCCTTTGTGGCTGTGTCTAGTGACCACAGTACATTGTTGTTGATGTCCACTCGGACACCTAACCTTACCAAAATGTCGGAGCCTATGTAGGTTGCATGTGGTAAGTTCGGGACCACGAGGAACGGGTGATCCAGTTCTCGTTGGTTCCAGATCAGTTTCAGGTCAATGATCCCTTTTGCGGTCATTACCTGTTTATCGTTGGGGTCCAACGAAAAGCGGAAAGCCTTTTTGTTCATTTCTAGACCCAACTGTTTTTTAACCAAGGTTCCATAGAAAGCTTGGCTGATCGCTGATTTCTCCGTCCAAGGAGACAAAACAGCATCATCGGTGTGGGATCCTTGGATCTCAACACCTTTGACTACCTGCGGTAGGTAGTGTTCAGTGAGTGCTGACTGTTTCAGCTCGCAGAGGAGGCTCTCTTGTTGGGCCTTTTCTGCCTCACCTGTTGCTGAAGGTTCACTTACCGGGATTGTGCTCTCGTTGGAGGACCCCTTTGTGCCTTCCGCGGTACCTGCTGTTAGACAGTCAGTGTCACCTTGTGTAGGCATATCGATTGGCAGTGGTTGGCTCACTCTGGTCCACATTGTTTGATCGCCATAATCTATAATCGCGTCGAAGCGGTTTATAAAGTCTTGGCCCACCAAAAATGGGAATGAGTCAATGGTGGACACGTGTACCGGGTGGTATAGCGTCATTTCACCAATCTGCATATGAACCATGGCTATAGCTGTAAGGGTTGTACTCGTCTCTGAGAGTCCCTGTAGTACTACAGCACATTCTTTGAGGGGTATTTCCCTGTCAACCCCGCTAGCGGCTATCCTTAGCTCCTTCAACAGTGTGGGAGACATAATGGTTATGTCAGCCCCACCATCCAGGAGGGCCTCTTCTGTGAGGACCCCTTCTAAAGTGATTGACAGGTAAGCCTTCTTAGCGGGCCCCTTCCTGATAATGTTACACAGGAACCTATCAGGTTTTTTCCGACGTGTGTTACGTCTACCATTGTCTGTGTGAATTTCATTCACCTGTACTGGTAGTGCAGTCACACATGGGTCTGAGTGATCGGTCTGTGACGAGTCATTGTCTTTGGTGAGTGCGCTTTCCCCCCCTTTTTCTGATGAGGGGCTCTCGGACTCTGTAACAATGATGTCATGTTTACAGTCAACATCTTGTTGACTGTCTATACCCTGATTGTCAGCATCCTGACCATCAGTATCTTGGTGACTGTCAGCAATCGTGGCATTGCTGTTATTTGTGTGTTCTGAGTCACTATCAATGATAGTGCTACACATCACACCAGGTTTGTTTTCCTTGTTTGTTTTTTTCAAACTTTCTAACAACCGACGTATGTTCTCCATCTCTTCTGAAGACAGAGGTTTAGGGCCTTTTTTCTGGAACTTCTGTGGGTTTTTCCTCGCCCCAGACTGTTCAGTTTGAGGTGCAGGAGCTGGCGCATTGCTCGGGGGTCCTCTCTGGGACCACCCTCTTTCATATGAGTCTCCTTGGGACCCATATTTCTTTTTCTTTTGGAAAGCCTTCCTTTTTTGATGGGGCTCTTCCTCTTGATGCGGCCTGTACCACTTAGGGTCTCTGGACCCCTTTTGGTCTTTGTTCCAGCGGACACCTTCATTTTGCGGTCTGTCAGGTTGGAAATTTTGCTTATTCTCGGCTTCCTTAAAAGAGTGAGCTGGCGCTCTTGCTCCTTCAAGGTCTAGCGTTTGGTATTTGACCTTTTCACCAGGACACACTTCAAAGGGTGTTTTGTTTGGTGTGCGACCTGTAAAAACATCTATCGCGCACTCTCTTATGTCTTCGATGGACCTCCGTTTATAGTTTGCGCTGACATGTACTTTCTCTCTTATGTCAGGGCAGAGGTTTTGGCTGAAAATATACTTAAACCCTACCTCCTCCTCCATTTCAGGTTCGCATCTGTCCCCGAAATAGGCACGGAATATTCGGTCATAATATGACCTTGGGTGTTCATTCCTACCTTGCTTGATGTTAGCTGCTGTTATGATGCCATCGGGCCCCGTGCAAGGAGAAAACTCCTTTATCAGCGCAGCACAGAGAAGACTGTAGTCTTTCATCACTGCTTCTCGTTGACGCTTCATAAAAGCATGCACCGTCCTGTCCGATGTTAACCTTAACAGACAGATTCTATCATCATCTGTAGCTTCTGGGAAGCGTTGAAGCTGGAAATCAAGGTCTTCGAGATAGATCTTGGTTTCGTGTGAGCCCATTGGGCCAGGGGCGAAGGTTTGAATGCTTTTCGCCATATTCCGTAGTTCAGCCATTGATAGAGGTATTTGTGGGTTATTATCAGATCCACCCACCGGCGCATCCGGTGGGATTGTCGGTTTTAGAGGCCCTAAGGGACGGCGCGGTGGTGTTGGAGGGAGTAGTGCATCTGGCATGGGCGGGGGCGGTGGAGGAGGGAGTAGGTCATCAGGTATGGGAGGAGGCAGCGGAGGCGGTGAGTTCTCAAGGTGTTTACTCATGAGACCCAAACATTTTCTCTCTTCTTCAAAGAGTTTGTTCATTGCTGATGCACGCTCTATTTTACAACTATTCAGTTGGACTTTTAACCCATCATTTTCACGTTGTAACATCATGTGCTGTTCTTGTGATTTTCTATAATCTTCTTGCAGCCTTGTGTACCGTAGTGATAATGATTCCAGGGTGTCCGTGCATTTTTCCAGCGCGTCTCGTGCCTCCCCACAATCCGCCTGAAGCGACTTGTATTGATGGTAATACGTATCCTTCTCCACCACACATTTTTCCAAATCATCTTGTGATTGGTCAAAATCCCTTTTTAACACTCTGCATTCTTCGTAGAGACTACGCGTTTGTTCAGCGCTGCCAATACTCGACTGTGTTAAACTCTTTACCTCCTGCTGTAAAGCGGCAACCTCCATTTGTGCTGTTAAACATGATGTAGAGACAGCCCGGCGTACAGCAGTTTCAAAGTCTAGCTTGGCCTTTAACAGAAGGCTTAATTTAGCCAAACGTTTATCTCTGTCTGCTTTCTTTTCAGCCGTTGTGGTTCCAGCTGTTACAGTTTTTAATGCACTGTCCACATCTGCTTCCTCCATCAACTGTGTCTCTTCATGGTAGTTTGTGATGGGCCCTGTGAGTGAAAATAAGGCACATTCGATCCAATCTGCTTTGGTCGGGTCGTGGCCTTGAGGTGGCACAGGCTGCCCTGTATCAGTGGTGTCAGGGGTCTCACCCTCTGTGCCTGCCATCTTTTATCTGGATTTTCAGTGAAAATCAAAATAAAAGATGTTCTGTATTCGTTATTCTAAACTTTTCACTATTTGAAATAAACAGGAAAGTTTAAATGTGCACAGGACAACTGTGGAAGATGATGTGTCAGAGAAAGGAAGAGAAAGGAAAAAAATTTTCAGTTATCTGGAGTGAAAACTGTACTTTTGTTTGTTATTTTAAATTCTTTGTATTTAAAATAAGCAAAAATGTTTGTCCGTACCTCTGTTATTCTAAATATTTTATTTAAAATAAACAGGAGCTATTGTTTGTGTACAGAACAAAATTAAAAGCTGGTAACTCACCATAAAATGCTGACTTTTTATGATGTTTTTTGTGAACGTGACTGTTCGTCACTCAAAGTGCACCAGGAAATGACGACACAAATAGGCGGGTCGACGCAGCGCGTCACCAGCTCTGCTGTGCTGAGCGAGGCGGAGCTCGCTACACAGATACGTGACGTCAACCAATCAATCACAGTGCTTGTAGTCCTTTTCCCAAGCAACCATGGTAAATGTAGTTTTCTAACCTTCGACCAATGAAGTACCGGAAATGACGACAAAGTGGGTTGTCGCAACGGCGTGCGTTCCCACTACAGCGAATCAGCGCTCGCTACGAGTGATTGACAGCACACAACAGCGAATCAGCGTTCGCTACTTGAGTGATTGACAGCACACAGCTCTCGTTTCATCCAATCACAGCTCATAAACAAACGTGTACTTGGACACGTAGCTCTAACGTTAGCTCGCACAACAGACCACAACTTTATAGACTCTTAAAACAACTCAAACGCTTCAATTTAACTCCCCAAAACTCTGAAACATGCGGCGAACACACCTAGACAGGCCAACTTAGTTACGCTCAGTAACACAGCACTGCAGCTGTTGAACAAACACGGACTCTCTCGGAGCGCGTCAAGGTCGGTTCCGTCCACTTTGTGGGATCAGAACTCGGGTCTGAACAGAACCACTATCCGACACCGTTCTAACAGTTATATGCTTCTTTGACCTGCTCTAAAATGTAAAATACCACAACAGCAATCTTGTAGATGTTAAATTAGCTTTCAGGCTTCTGACTCGGCGGTCAAACAAAGCTTTGTACAGGAGTCTGCGTGAACTGGACCGAACCAGGACCAGAACCACCACAGACCACGGCTGACAAAACTTCACCTGAATGCTTCCAACAGCGTCTAACAGAGTTGAAACAATAATAATCTCACAGCTTCAAATGATAAAAACATGCAGAATCTGCCTGCTTTGAACACTTCCAGCCAAAATCATTATCCTCAGAGTTTAAAACTTGGATCCACTTATGCAAACATGACGTTACAGTTCATGAGAAACCACAGAAATCAATAAACTTTCAGAACCGGTACGAGCCACCAGATGTAAGAATTAATGAGGAGGTCAATATTAATACTGACCTCTTTATCCTTAATTAATCTACTTATTCAGATTGAATAGTAAATTCACGGATTCTGTTCTTTTTCAGTTTACCCAATATTTCTGTGATCTTTATGATGGATAAATACACAAAGCCATTAAGTGACAAAGACGTTAACTTAGTTTGATATGTCAAAGAGACACTATCATTTATTTAAAATAAATCAACTAAATTAACACCATTACACTTGATTGACATGATTTCACTTTCTTTCAAATTAATACGTCAGCAAACTTAAATTTAACACAACAGACATAAATATTGGATGTTAACATATTTAGTCTGTGGGCATTTCAGCTTAAAATAGTTTCCAGCTTAGATAGAGAGGGAAAAGGTTTAGGAGGAGAAATTTATGGAGGAAGAAAAGTTAAGAGTCAGGGAGTTATCTTGATGTGTTTAACCAGAAACATGGCAGTTCTCCGGCCGATTAAAGCTACACGTTGGTACCCTTGGCAAAGCATTTGACGACTTGTTACCTCGTGAAGATGGTCAGTCTCCCTCGGTCCAGTTTGGTCAGTTCGTTTACCATTCTCAGCGTCTCCAGACGTGCGCCTTGACTCGAACCGAAGTAACGGCAGCTCCTGGTGCTGTTGTTCAAGATAAGACGTTCCTTAAAGGAATGTCAATAAAAGAGAGCTTTTCAGCTGTTGAAGATGGCTTATAACTTGGCATGTTATAAGTCTTTAACTGAATGACATGGTCATTAGCGTGTTGACCAGACGATCATCAGTTCTTTGGGGAACCTCATCAGGGGTTGAGGACCTCAGCAAACTCTTGTAGAGAAAGTAAGATGTGAAGGTTTTAACTGAGACGTGACCCAGAAAATGTGTTCTTTCTGATTGGCCGAATGGCATCATAAGTTGATGTGAGGATGACATCAACATGTTGAAAGGGGGTCAAAAGATTAGTTTGTCAGAAAGATAAAGTGTTAGTTTCAGATGTCAGCATTTTATCATAAAACTGATTCCTTTGCTTTAACACTTTAACAAAATACTGTTGGTTTGATTAAAACAACGTCATTAAGCATCACATATGGGACCTATTAATGATAATAGCTTGATTATTAAATAGGACAAAAACAAAAGTCTTTGGGTGTCTAGATTGTCCTGAGCTCAAGCTAAAATGAATGAGATAAAGTGTTCCTTTTATCTTCACATGCAAGTTCGAGAGGAGAGGAGAAATCCTCCATGTACAACATTTTGAATTAAGCAGAGTATTTGATTTATCTGACATTAAAATGTACTGATGCTCTTACAAATAAAATTATTCTTTTGATCACATCAGCCTAAAATCAAAGATAGAAATAGTCTCTTATTGGTGACTATGTTATCAGATTATAGCTAAATGAATAATTTTGTAGTAAATGTCTTGCTTTACTGAGAGGTCAGTAAAGGTCATCACTGGACAGTTCAAAAACCTTAATTTGACCCTGGGTAGGTCCACTACAACTGTTACTTAATATATTCTGTTTATTGATAAATCCGATCGCAAATAACTTTTCCAAAATCTTCAAAATCTGTGGTAACAATATTGGTCTATAATTATTTAACACACATCTCACCATTCTTAAAAAGAGTGATTACTTTGGCTATTTTCATATTTTTTGGAAATATTCCTGTTGAGAATGACAGATTACACATATATGTGAATGGCTCAATAACGTAACTTATTATATATTTTACAAACATCATATCCATGTCAACCCAATCTTTTGGGTCTCATGAAAAGGAGCACGCAGTTGGTTTTTCTTGGTTCTTGACTCGTTACATGTTCTCCACGAGTCTCCACTTGAACCAGCAGTGTTTGTGATGTTTCTCGCTGTGTGTGCTCCGCAGAGCTCTGTCCATGCTGGGTCTGATTCTCATCGCCTTCGGCACCGGAGGCATCAAACCGTGCGTGGCGGCGTTCGGAGGAGACCAGTTCGACGAGCAGCATGTAAGCTGGAAACTTAAAACGTGTTTACCTGTTGTGTTTGTGTTGCTTTATTTGAAGACAACTTGAGTACCAGACTGAGTAAATAGGTGGTTTCCTCACACACACACACACACGCTTCTTGATGAGCGACAGTTTGTTTAAAGTGAAGCCTCTGGACGAGCCCAAAGTTTTCCAAAATCCTCTTATCTCAACACTGCTCCTCCCTCCTCCTCTTCTCTGTCAGTAAGAAGGAGGTGCACGTTCTCCTGCTCTGGGTCTTATTTCTGCAGCCGCTGCAGTGCATGCAGCATCCAGTCAGGAAGTCTTTTAGTGGACTGTCACTGACTCGTCAAAACTACAGGTGGTCCCCGACTTACGAACGAGTTCCGTTCCTGCGGCCGTTCGTAACACAAAAATAGCCATAAGTCGGAAAACACACGAGCCGCCACTTATACACGTACATGTACGGCACTAGTTACCAAGCACTTCGCCTATCCTAACACAGTGCCCTACATAATTATCAAAAAACACATACAGTACATTTAGAGACAATTTTTTAAATTTAATTTCTTACTTTGAGCTGGTCAAGCCTGTCTCCGTCTGTTTGCATGTTAGCTCGTTGCACGTCCGAGCTCTGCAGCTTTGTGCTGCTTCACGCGGTCCAAACTGTTTACAGGAAGGACTGTTAGCATGTTAGCTCCATACATTTGGAGCCATCATGAAGGGAAAAAGAGTTAATAACTTACTGGGAGCCGTTTCTCCGCGGTGTCCGTCCAACAAGTTACGCCGCGTTAGCGTTAGCCCCTCCGCGTTAGCATGTTAGGCCGCGCCGCGTTAGCATGTTAGCCCCTCCAAAAGGCTGCCGCAGCTGTTTCTCTGCGTTTTAGCATGTTAGCTCGGTGTCCATCCAACATCTGAGGCTGCAAGGCGGACAATGAGGCGGGCTCCACCGCCTGTCGGCTCCGTGTCCCCGGTGGGGCGTTAGCATCCACCCGTCCATCCTAAAGCTAGGCTTGTTAGCATGTTATCTCGTTGCGCTACCGGTACAGCTTGCTGTCTGCTGCTTCACGCGGTCCACAGCGTCATTTTCCTTCGTCCATCCGTCCCTCCACAAAACCGCCGTTCAGCTCCCAGATCATATATCCGAGCGCAGGAACCTCGGATCGGACACGGTCCATCCGAAGCCGGCTCTCGAGGCCGGAGCTAACTGGCTAAACTGGCAGGCACTGCCGAAAACTGGCGGAAACTGTCGGAAACTGCCTGAAACTACGTAAATGTGCTTAAAATTATTTAAAAAAAAATAATACTAATAATACTTTATTTATAAAGCCATTTAAAACAACCACAGCTGTAACAAAGTGCTGTACACATGAAATCAAGAACATTTAAACACAATTTTTGTATTTTTATTAATTTTTTTTAAATTTATTTTATATTTTTATTAATATGATGCGTTCGTAAAATCGGATCGCCGTAGGTCGAGACCGCCGTAAGTCGAGGTCGAGGACTACCTGTACTGAACCGTAGAAGTATTTTATTGAACAAAGATAAGGTCATGAAAACACCTGAAAGTCTTACCGTACGGTTAAGTGTTGTTTAAACATGCTCACTGTGCAGCAGATTACTCGTGACCAAACTAATCTTAGATTTTTTGTTGTTATTCTTATTAGTTGGGGGCTAGTTGCCACAGCAACAATGTTTTTAGCCACGTCAGTGTTCAAACTAAAATAAAACCAACACTCTATACATTTATTATCTGCCTGACTGCCACATGGCAAAAATAAAAACCGGATTATAAACGTCCCCCAGAGTCTTTGCTTGACCCGCGGGATTCTTAAACCTGCTGTGTCTGTGGTCAATGTCCTGTTGCATCACGACCCAGTTCAGTCCAAGCTTCAGCTGCTGGACACATGGTCCCACGTTTGACTCCAGAACCCTGTGGTCCACAGAGGTCCAACTCCATGAATAAAAACCAGGTCCTGTGGCTGCAAACAAGCCCAAACCATCACTCCTCCACTACCATGCTCGACAGCTCGTAAGAGCTGTTTGAGCTGATACTTTTTATTTTTATTCAACCTTTATTTATCCAGGTTGTCTCATTGAATCACAAGGACTTATTTTCAAGAGAGACCAGTTTTAGACAGACGACACACAGAGTACAGACAAAAATACACAACAATAGAAAGCAATTAAAATTAAAAGTGTTATAAAACATGGTTACGGTTAGCAGAGTGGTCCTGTTAGCAGAGTGGTCCTGTTAGTAGAGTGGTCCTGTTAGCAGAGTGGTCCTGTTAGCAGAGTGGTCCTGTTAGCAGCATGGTCCTGTTAGCAGAGTGGTCCTGTTAGCAGCATGGTCCTGTTAGCAGAGTGGTCCTGTTAGCAGAGTGGTCCTGTTAGCAGCATGGTCCTGTTAGCAGAGTGGTCCTGTTAGCAGAGTGGTCCTGTTAGCAGAGTGGTCCTGTTAGCAGAGTGGTCCTGTTAGCAGCATGGTTCTGTTACGGTCCTGTTAGCAGAGTGGTCCTGTTAGCAGCATGGTCCTGTTAGCAGCGTGGTCCTGTTAGCAGCATGGTACTGTCAGCAGAGTGGTCCTGTTAGCAGTGTGGTCCTGTTAGCAGAGTGGTCCTGTTAGCAGAGTGGTCCTGTTAGCAGCATGGTCCTGTTAGCAGAGTGGTCCTGTTAGCAGAGTGGTCTTGTTAGCAGCATGGCTATGTTAGAAGCACGGTCCTGTTAGCAGAGTGGTCCTGTTAGCAGCATGGTCCTGTTAGCAGCGTGGTCCTGTTAGCAGAGTGGTCCTGTTAGCAGCATGGTCCTGTTAACAGGATCTTAGCTGATATTGTTATTGATTTTAATTGTTTTATTATTTGTTTTATTGTCATTTAATTCTGTTGCTCCTTGTAGCACTTTGAGATTTTCATTAATGAAAAGTGCGTTATAAATTGAATTCATTATTATTATTATTATTATTGGTCTTGTTAGCAGCATGGCTCTGTTAGCAGCATGGTCCTGTTAGCAGAGTGGTCCTGTTAGCAGAGTGGTCCTGTTAGCAGCATGGTCCTGTTAGCAGCGTGGTCATTTTAGCAGCGTGGTCCTGTTGTGTTAGTAGCATGGTACTGTTAGAAGCATGGTGCTGCTAGCAATGTGGTCCTGTTAGCAGAGTGGTCCCTTTTAGCAGTGAGGTTCAGAGGTTCACTTAGCAGCATGGTCCTGTTAGCAGAGTGGTTCTGTTAGCAGAGTGGTTCTGTTAGCAGTGAGGTTCACTTAGCAGCATGGTCCTGTTAGCAGAGTGGTCCTGTTAGCAACTTGGTCCTGTTAGTAGCATGTTTCTGTTAGCAGCGTGGTCCTGTTAGTAGCATGGTTCTGTTAGCAGCGTGGTCCTGTTAGTAGCGTGGTTTAGCAGAGTGGTCCTGTTAGCAGAGTAATTCTGTTCATAGCATGGTCCTGTTAACAGTGTGGTCCTGTTAGTAGCATCTCTCAGCAGAGTAGTCCTGTTAGTAGCATGGTCCTGTTTGCAGCATGGTCTTGTTAGTAGCATTGTTCTGTTAGCAGGGTGGTTCTGTTAGCAGAGTAGTTCTGTTCACAGCATGGTCCTGTTAGCAGCATGGTCTTGTTAGCAGCGTGGTCCTGTTAGTAATGTGGTCTAGCAGAGTGGTCCTGTTAGCAGAGTAATTCTGTTCACAGCATGGTCCTGTTAGCAGCATGGTATTTTTAGCTGAGGGGTTCTGTAAGTAGCATGGTTTTGTTAGCAGAGTGGTCCTGTTAGTAGAATAATTCTTTTCACAGCATGGTCCTGTTAGCAACGGGGTACTGTTAGCAGCGTAGTTCTGTTAGCATGGTTCTGTTAGCAGAGTGGTCCTGTTAGCAGATTAATTATGTTCACAGCATGGTGCTGTTAGCAGCATGGTACTGTTAGCAGAGTAATTCTGTTCACAGCATGGTCCTGTTAGCAGCATGTTATTGTTAATCAAAGTCAAAGTCAACTTTATTGTCAGAACTGCAATATGTACAGGACATACACAGGACCGAAATTGCGTTTCTCTCAGTCCCTCGGTGCAACAGTAACCATCTAAACACTAAACACTAAAACATTTAATAAACATAAGCATAAAATAGTAAAAAAGTGTAACACTGTCCTGAGTTTTTTCATAATAGTATAAAAGTATGAAAATTTACACCAACACTGAAACACCAAACACCCCTAAAACACCAAACACCCAATGAACATAAGCATAAAATGAAATAATAAAAGTGTAATACTGTCCTGAGTTTTTGCATAGTAGTATAAAAAGTATAAAACGTATACAGTAGCAGAGTGGTTCTGTTAGCAGCATGGCCCTGTTAGCGGCGTGGTACCATATGTATGATATGCTGTGTTTGTTTTTCTAAGAACGTAGTTCTAAACTTTAAAAGTTGCAGAGTACTCATAAGTAGTTAGTATCTTACCTGCACTGGGCAGCAGTCGGTCAGTTCTTTGAGCTTTATACAGTCATCCTAATGAGAACAGAAAACAATCTGGAGCCTTAAAGGTCTTTAAACATCAACTCATTATCTTCTTATTCACCTCTAGACGAAAGAAAGGCAGAAGTTCTTCTCCATTTTCTACATGTCGATCAATGCTGGGAGCCTCCTGTCCACTTTGATCACACCCATACTGAGAGGTGGGTGATCACAGCTGTCCAACAGTGTTGCTCTGCTCCAGATGTTTTCTGTGCATGTAACGTCACTCCACTCCTGCAGGGGGCGTGGAGTGTTTTGGTGAAGACTGCTACGCTCTAGCCTTTGGAGTTCCCGCAGCTTTGATGATAGTGGCATTAGGTGAGTCTCAAAAGTATCATGTACTCATATTTATTTCTCAAAGCACAATAAATTATAGTATTTGAAAACAAACAAACAAAAGCTCTTTACTTAAAGTCCATACCTGATCCTGAATGTTTGATGTGTATTACATAATTCACAAGCGTGTTCAACAATTTAAGTGTAAACTAGAGACTCCTGCAAAAATGCAGAATGCTTATTGCAGAATAACTTGCTGAAAAACTGCGGAAATTAGCTAAAAAATGCTGAAATGGAAAAACAAGCCTGACGCAGGCGAAGAAAGCAGAACGAGCACATACAGTATACATAGTTCCCATGTGACGTCACATCTGTGGGTTGTCCTTTTTGACCCTCCCACATGTAGGCTAAGCAGCAGTTGGAGCGCATTCTGATAGATGTCCATTTTTCACGTTGTTTTTTTTGTTAATTTCTAATTAATTGCAATGGTTACTTCGTGTTGTGTCAGTGGGTGTTCCAGTCGGGTAGACGTTTGGGCAACGCGCAGGTTTCAGTTAATCAAAAAAAAAGAAAACGTGAAGGATTTATCTCATCGGAGAAGCTGGACTGCAGCTCCTTCACTCTCTGAGTCTGGCTTTGATCTGCTCTGGAAGACGTCGTCCTTTTGGCCGGTAAACAAAATATTCTACATAAATAATTTTGTGAAACTATGTCAGAACAATGTTAGAGTACAACTGTCTGTGTGTTAGAGCTGTTTTTTTTTTTTTCATTATTTAGCAAACCGTCTTGCATGCTGTTAGCTTAGCATCTCGCTAACGCGACAATGGCCTCCTCTGCTCCTCACGGTCCACCAGACCGTCCCAGTTGGAGAAGGAGGACTGGAGCCAAGTCGTGCGGGCGACGCGTCGGTCCCATGGGACGTGGACGTGCCTCCGCGGCCGCCTCAGCGGATGCACGCCGTCCGACCTGAGCTCCCGCGAGCCACGCTCCAGATGCTAACAACATGCTAACTTCCAACACGGTAAGACTCAAAAGTGCTGGTTCTGGTCTGTGTTCAGCTTGGACTGTTTGTTGGCTGTGTGTTATTTTAGTTAAACCTTTTTTTAGCTGGTTAGATCTGATTGAGACAGTTTACACATCTTTTTTGGATTTAAAGCTGTGAAGCCGGTGTGGCTCGCTCCTTGTATTAATTAAATAATTAATGATATCGGAGTAACTACTTTGTGACAAGTTGTCTGATTCGTCTGCCATGATTTCTTTCTCAAACTCATTTAACTCGACTACTGCCAGTTTGCTCTTGTTCCTTGGTGAAGCTGTGGTAGCTCGTGTTATTGTCCGTATAATTTGCTCTGCTAGTTCGCCATCTTGCCTTCTTCTGCCTTTAGATGTGGTGCGAAAACCGGTTTGCGCAATACTGGGGGCGTGTCTGGGAACTATGTATTTGCTGAATTGGTTAAGCAGAAATTAGCACAAAAATTAGGAAATTGCCCAAAAAATAGCTGAAAAGTAGCTGAAAAGGCAGAAAGAAGCTTAAACAATCAGAAGTAAGCGGAAAGAGCTGAAATGAGCTAAAACTATGTGGAATTAGCTGAAAAAGCTAAAATTAGCATTAAAATAGCTGAATAGTAGCTGAAATAGCAGAAAAAGTTGAAACTCGCAGAAATAAGCTGAAAAGAGCATAACAAGTTGAAATTAGCAACAACAACAAAAGCTAGAAGAAGCACAAAAATGTTGTAGTTAGAAGAAATAATCTGAAAGGAGTACAAAATAGCTGAACAACCAGCTGAAATTAGCTGAAAGTAGCTGAAAAAGTTTACATTAAGGAAGCTGAAAGAAGCTGAAGCAGAACAAAATGTGAAAGGAGCAGTAAAAGGTTGTAAACACATCTAAAGATATGAAGGATGTAAAATGAGCTCAATTCATTTTCTATACAAAAAGAAAAGTCAGAAAAGGCTAAATATTCCAAAAAGCTAAAGTTGCACCAATACTAAAAGTGATAGCAGGACTGTCCTGAAAGAGCTGAACGTTTTGATTTATGATTTGTTGAAATAGATGAAAACTGCAGGACGAGAATAGTGACAAAAACGTACGGAAGAAAAGTGGATCACAACAGTGTGAATGCTTCATGAACAGTCACACTATTAAAATCATAAAAAGCAGATGCTCCGTATGTGAACAAGTTCAGAAGGAGTTCCACTTCGCCTTTTTAGGTTGTGTTTTCCAGGCTGGGCCTCCCTCAGAGCGAGACTCATCCACCCTGACAGTCTGTTTTCTCTGCCTCTCAGTCCCCGTCACCCCCGATCCGTCCAGGATTCATGGCTGACAGCCAAACTGGGATTTCATCAGCGGGTGGTGCTGGTGGTGGTGGTGTCAGAGATGTAGATCTCAGTGGGGCTGAGACGGAACAGGTTTCACTGCTCCAGGAGCGTTTCCAACGTGTTTGATTTTATTAAAGCCACACGGTTTAATACGGCTTGTAGCTTCTTTTATTTGAGGTCACCTTGTTGGTTGGAAACTAATCGGAGCTGTCTGTTAAAGAAACATGTCTGACCCTGCGTCCATCAGGTGTGTTCATAGCTGGCTGCAGTCTGTACAAGAGGACTCCACCACAGGGAAACATCCTGCTGCAAGTCTGCAACTGCATTGGTGTGAGTCCTCTCCCCCTGTTGGCAATTTACTTTGATGCCCATTAAGGTTTGGGCTTTACGGAAGGGGATTGCTGTCATCCATGAAATAAAAAAAATTGAAATTATATTGTACAAACGTGATAAGTATGTAGTAAAAAGGTGATATTATGTAGTAAAAAGGTGATATTATGTAGTAAAAAGGTGATATTATGTAGTAAAAACGTGATAAGTATGTAGTAAAAACGTGATATTATGTAGTAAAAACGTGATAAGTATGTAGTAAAAACGTGATATTATGTAGTAAAAACGTGATATTATGTTGTAAAAACCTGATAAGTATGTAGTAAAAACGTGATATTATGTAGTAAAAACGTGATATTATGTAGTAAAAATGTGATAAGTATGTAGTAAAAACATGATATTATGTAGTAAAAACATGATATTATGTAGTAAAAACATGATATTATGTAGTAAAAACGTGATATTATGTAGTAAAAACCTGATAAGTATGTAGTAAAAACGTGATATTATGTAGTAAAAACGTGATAAGTATGTAGTAAAAATGTGATATTATGTAGTAAAAACGTGATAACTATGTAGTAAAAATGTGATAAGTATAGATGTAGAAATGTACTCATCCACAAGGTGGCAGTAGTAGGCTTTTTTCCTGCTTGGACAACAAGACTCTGGTAAAAATTATATTATTATTATTATACACCAGTATTAGCCTGGTTAAAACCAGACCCTTGTCCTTCACTTCGCTTTGTACTAGGGTCTGGCATTTCTCCCATAGACAACGATTTCTCCGGTCGATTTTTGACCGGACCAATCAGAGAACAGAAGGCGGAGTTTTGAACGACGTCGACTGACGTCGTCAGTTAAAATGGCTGCCGCCACGAAGGAATTTTCATGAAAACAAGGTAAAAAACTATTATTTCTTTGCTGAGAAAAAATATATTTCTTAGCTGACGTTATATCAGAAGTGTTCCTGAGCTTAACAGTTCCTAAATCAATTCACGAAATGGTCAAATCTGCTGGATTTAAATAGTTTCGGTTTGACATTTTCCAAACAGCCTCGGGTGCGCTACGAAAATAAATGATAAAAAATCGAATTTTATCTCAAATGTTTAATCTAGGCCAACAGTCAGTAAATTAGAGCCATATAATTACACACTGGTAGCAGAAAAAATATCCACCGAGTGGTTTCTGAGCTATTTATCTGAATAGCCTGGACCTCGCCAGGCTAAACTAACAAAACTCCGCCTTCTGTTCTCTGATTGGTCCGGTCAAAAATCTACCGGAGAAATCGTTGTCTATGAGAGAAGTCCCAGACCCTAGTACAAAGCGAAGTGAAGGACAAGGATCTGGTTTTAACCAGGCTACATAATATCATGTTTTTACTACATAATATCACGTTTTTACTACATACTTATCACGTTTTTACTACCGGTACATAAAATCACGTTTTTACTACATAATATCATGTTTTTACTACATAATATCACGTTTTTACTACATAATATCACGTTTTTACTACATACTTATCACGTTTTTGCTACATAAGATCACGTTTTTACTACATACTTATCACGTTTTTACTACATAATTTCAAAAATTATTATCTCATGGATGACAGCAATACCCTTCCGTAGTGCTTCAATAACGAGTTCTTGTCTGTAGTTTGCCATCAAAAACCGCTGGAACAGCTCCAAGTCCGACCCAAAGAGGGAGCACTGGTTGGACTGGGCAGAAGACAAATACTCAGTGAGTTTCACTCTTATTTCTTTTTTTCTTTCTTCCCAAGCATATGTTTGTGTTTTGTTCATTTTATTTTCCTCACTGTGTTTGTTGAGTGTTCGGTGTTTGTGTGTCGACAGAAGCGTCTGATTCAGGAGATCAAGATGGTCCTGAGGGTTCTGGTGCTCTACATCCCCTTGCCGATGTTCTGGGCTCTGTTTGATCAGCAGGTACAAGAACACAAATCTCTTTTAAAGTGCCCCAAGCTTTACAGACCTTTTAAAAAAATTAGAATCTCGTGGAAAAGTTGTTTAACTTCCATAATTCCATTCAAAAAGTTAATCTTTAACAGATGATAGATTCAGGGCCCACAATTTATATGATTTCAAGTATTTGTTTGTTTATTTTTACATAATTTGGGCTTCCAGCTCATGAAACTCATGAAAACAGGAATTATTAGAATCTGTGAAGACATTAGCCCACACTACTTCTCAGTTTTTGCAAAAAAAAAAAAAAGAGAAAGAAATTAGGATCACAACAAATCAATCAAAATCTGGTACTTTCAAAACAATAGGTCAATCTTCAGTACTTGGTTGAGAATCCCTTTGCCTTAATCCCTGCCTCGATACGACGTGGCATTGAGACAATCAGCCTGTGGCATTAACTGGGAGTTATGGAAGACCAGATTTCCTTGATGCTGTCAGCTCTTCTTTGGTGTTGGGTCTGGTGCTCCTAAAGTTCCTATTGACAATACCCCATAGATTCTCAACGGGGTTTAGGTCCAGCGAGTTGGCTGGCCAGTCAAGCACTGTGGCATGGGCATCAATTCATTCAACCTTTATTTAAACAGATAAGTCACATTGAGCCTCGAAGACTCATTTACAAGTGAGATCTGTTGGACAGACAATAAAAGTTGGGCAGCACGGTGGCACAACTGGTAGAGCTGCTGCCTCTCAGCGAGAAGGTTGCCGGTTCAAATCCCGGTCCGGGGGCCTTTCTGGGTGGAGTTTGCATGTTCTCCCCGTGCATGCGTGGGTTTCCTCCGGGTACTCCGGTTTCCTCCCACAGACCAAAAACATGCACGTTAGGCTGATTGGTGACTCTAAATTGACCCTAGGTGTGAGTGTGAGAGTGGATGGTTGTTTGGTGTGAGTGAGACAGGTCCCTCTTGTAAATGAGTCCCCATGACTCAACGAGGCTAGCCTGTATAAATAAAGGTTGAATGAATGAATGAAAAAAAGTGGTGAAAAATGACACATAGGGTTTGGAGACAAAAAATGCCGAGGACGGAGCCAGAGTCGAATCCAAAGACCTGAAATGATGACAGAATGTTAATTCAGCTGGGCTCAGTGGAATTCCTCATCAGAAGGGTTGGAATGGGTGAGAGCATCTGGTTTACAAAACTTCTCAGGCATGTTGAGATAAGACGGCCTGTCAAGGCCAGTCGGGGAGCCAAATTTCAGATAAACACGATTGTTTTTAGAACAGGCAGAACTTTAATGACATCTACCTTCAGTCTGTGTCCGTCCACTCACTTCCAAAAAAAATGTCCAAATTAAAATGACCATAACAAATGGAACAAGCCTCAGAAAATCCCCAAGATGTACGGTAATCCATTCTGCCAAAAGTCTGGTTTCTCGAGACATGAACCAAGCCATCATGTAAGGCAGGCAGCCTGACCAGGTCCAGATTAGCCGACGTCTTCCTTTTGTGTTGATAGACCAGGAACCAGCCAAATCCAAAAAGCAGGAACCAGTTATCATAAATCCAATTAAATATGTCCTTAAGATCCACAGATGACAGCAGAGATAGACACATCATCAAGTCTTCAAGTCGATGAGATATCCAGATGTGTGCATGTCAACAGGGCAAATCGTCTCGCCTACAGCCTGTCTTCTTGTTGAAGAAATGTTATCAGTTGTGTTGAGGGACCAACTGACCAAATTGAAGTCCATAGTTATGATTCAGAAGATTTTGTAGAAGAGAGGCTCTCAGACTGTTTCACAGACAAGACAAAGCAAAAGCAAAGCGGAGACCAAGAGGAGACGTCCGCCCTTGAGAAGAGCAAGTGTTGAATGAAACCAGGTTTTGGTGCTTCTGGCGGCATGGGCAGGGGCCAAGTCCTGTTGGAAGATGAAATCTGCATCTCCATACAGATCCTCAGCAGAAGGAATCATGAAGTCCTCTAAAACATTCTGGTAGACTGTTGCGGTGATTGGATTTAAGAAAGCAGAGTTTACCAACACCTGCACAGGACATTGCACCCAAATCAAGATTGACTGTGGATATTTCACACTGGACCTCAAGCAGTATGGGCTCTGTTCCTCACCCTTCTTCCTCCAAACCCTTGGACCTTGATTTCTGAATGAAAGACACACTTTACTTTCACTGGAAAAGAGGACCAAGGAACTCAACAGTTGTAGTCCATCTCCTGGATGTGTCTGAATGTGGTGGTTTTTGAAGCTGTGACTCCCGCCTCATTCCACTCTTTCTGGATCTCTGCCAGATTCTGGAATCTTCTCTGTTTGATAATCCACTGAAGCCCATGGTCATCTCTTTTGCTGGTGCATCTTCTCCTGCCACATTTTGCCCTTCCACTAGACTTTCCATTGATATGCTTGGACACATCAGTCTGTGAACAGCCAGCCTCCTTAGCTATGAACTTTTGTGGCTTACCCATCCTATGGAGGAATCAATGATGGTCTTCTGACCAGTTATGTCTGCAGTCTTCCCCATATTGAACCGAACTGAGACAATTGAACCAAACTGAAGCAATTTAATGACACTTGTGGAAACCTGTGCAGGTGCTTTGAGTTTAGTAGATGATTAGTGTGTCACACTCAGTTTAAAACATTCATGCCCTGCAACATTTTCCATGAATTTAAGTTTTTTTGGAAAGGGTCTGTACAATAGAGTATTATGATATATTTTGCTAACACATAGACATCCGTTCAACCTTTATTTATATAGGTTAGTCTCACTGAGTCACGAGGAGCCATTTACAAGAGAGACCTGTTTTAGACAAACAACAGATAAGGTGCACCCAATAAACTACAATAACATGCAAAAAAATATATAGTTTTATAAAACAATAAAATCAAGGTGCCTTTTGAAACAAGGTAAAATAATAAAAACAAGAACATATTTGCTTTGATTTTTCTATTGACCTTATCAATTATTTAAAAGCCCTTAAAGAAATCAAGGTGGATGGCTTCAGTGCTTGTTGAAAGGTGTTCCAGGTTACAGGAGCGGAGTAAGAGAAGGCCTTTTGGCAGAGTTCAGGCTGCACTGAGGGGACGCTGCAGGTAATGATGACCTGTCACTGCACTGACGCCGTGACATGTAGAAGGAGATAGATGAAGGCAGCAGACCAAGGAGTGATTTATAGATGAAGATGAAGCAGTGTGGGCCTACGTGAATCTTGGGTTAGTGCGCCATGATAGACAGCATCCAACATCTGCAAGCAGCTGGCAGGGGGATTCATGTAAATAATGTCACCATAATCGATGGCTGGTAGGAAGGTAGCAGCTACAAGGCGTTTCCTGATGTTTAGAGTTAAACAAGATCTATTTCTGCAAATGAAACCCAGTTTTAATTTCAGACTCTTTATCAAGTTTTCGACATGTAGTTTAAAAGAGAGATGTGTATCGACTAGGATTCCCAAGTATTTGTAAGAATCTATACAAGCTCAATAGGAACGCCATGCATGGATGAGATAGCAGGAAGAACTGCTGGTACCAACTTCCTGTTTGAAAACAACATCCCTTTGGTTTTATCAGCATTTAGCACCAGTTTGAGATGAAACACATCTGACTGGATGATGTCAAATGCAGATTGTAGAAGCTGGAAAACCTTAGTAACTGTGTTAGCTCAACTATGAACAACAGTGTCATCAGCATAGAGATGCAAGGATGCGTCAGGAATGACATAGGTAAGTACATGAGCATCCCCTTTTCAGGGAGATAAGTGATAAAAAATGTTACCCGTGGCTCTAAGGCAGCTGTCACTGTGAGCCTCCACGATGGCGTGAATATCAGGGAAGAGTTTAAGTTCCAATATATAATATAATTTACATAATTTAGGGTAAAATAAAAGAATCACAAACTCACAACAGTTATGTTCATTTCTCTGTAACGTTAGCCAAATATCTTACAAATCACTAACTTGATTTAAATGAAACTTTCAGCTGATCCTCTTAAAATTATGAACTTTTTAGCCAATTAAATTCAAGATGTCCGTGAGCCAAATTATCTTTAAAAAAAATAAAATAAAATGGATGTAACTCTGTCAGTTTATTCAATTTTGTGCCAGAAATTGGTTGTGCACAACAACACACACTCCAAGCACTGATTGTGTAAGGAGTTACATTGGCATGAGATTGCACAATAAGTTATTTCTTAAGTTTGAGACTGCACAATAAGTTATTTCTTAAGTTTGACCAAAATGGTCATGAGTACCTAAATCTCAGTGATGTGCGGTGAGGTTCATGGCTGGTGAGGCACTGTGCAGTTATTTTTTCCATATGTATAATAAAAAACAGACAAAAAAATGTTCTCCACGTTTTGGCTTCTGTCTGCCATAGCTTCTTCAGCGCTTTGGATACTTTGGATAGCGTTATTTTCTTCTTTTATAATACATGAACCCTACAGAGTAGTTTATTCGCCATTTGATTGGCAGCAGTTAACGGGTTGTGTTTAAAATCTCATATCAGCAATCTTTACACATACAAACTGTAGCACACAAAAAAGCACATTTAATTTGGAGAAAAAATTATTTTAGTGTTACCTTTACTTATAAATTAAATTAAAATATAACAAAATCTATTTTATTTTACAGAAAAGAGCTGTGAGAATTATTACAAGAAAGCCTTACTGTCATCCATCTAATATATTATTTAAACAACTCAAAGTACTGAAGTTTTATGATTTGGTGGACTATAATATTTTGTTAGTAATAGAACCCTCAAATGTTCAAATGTATTTTGTTAAGAGAGAAAGCTGCTTAAGGGAAGTGAAATTTTTGCAAAGCAAAGGTATAGAACTAGTTTGATACAGGGAGTTGAATTGTGGAATGGTTTGGGAAATGATGTTAAAGATGTAAACTCTGTGATTATGTTTAAAAAAATTATCAAAAAAAATTGTTAAAATACTAAAACTTTTAGTTAAGTGTTTAATGTTCTAGATATTTGTAGATTGTGAAAAGTTACTCTTTTTGCTCTGTTACTTATAGATAATTATTGTTTTAATGGATTGTTTGAACTTGTTTTGTTTTTGAAAAAAGGGCAGATAAAATAAGATTTCTTCGTATTCTTTCATATAATATGTGATGTGTTTTTTTATTTTTCTTCTGGTTTTCAATGTAAAATGAATAAATAAAAATAAATAAATAAATGAAGTCCATGAGACACTCCTTCTGAACAAAGACAACTTTTTTCTACAAGTCTTCCTTGTCGCCGGCTTTCAGTGTTAAAGTCTCTCTGCCTCGATGGAGATCATTGCCAGAGAAAGCCTTCCTTGATCAGAAATGTAATCAGGAGAAAAAAATAACTCAATCACTGCACTTTCCTTAGCGCTGTCACTTCCTCCTGCACAGCTCCGAAGCTCTGAGCTCACTAGCCCCGCCTCCCTCATGGAGGCTCGCCGCGTGTGTGTGTGTGAAACTGGGACCTTCACAGCCGTTTTGTGATCGCTCAGCGCACACATACAGTTTTAAACAAAAACACTACACATTATATTCACCAGCTAAACTATAGAAATGTAGTTTATATAGCAAAAGTATTTGGACATTTTAATAGTGACATAAAAGAGGCAGCTCACTGCAGCTCAGCCGAGTGATTGCGCAATCGTGAAGCCGACTAGCAGGTGCCTCCCGCACGTCTGCACGTCTCTTCTCAGTAATGTATTTGAACTAGGGATGCACCGATCCACATTTCTCACTTCCGATCCAATCCGATACATAACAACTGAGTATCGACCGATACCGATACTTTTCCGATCCGATATCGGTGTTCAAGCATAGGAGGCTGTAATAATTAAGTTCTTGAAGGGAGAGCACGTATGTTGCACAAAACTCGGACTTGTGTGAGGTAAACCCAAAGAAGACACTCTGAGCCTCACTACAGTAATTCACAAACAAATGGCATACAAGAAGAGGCAGGTCTCTTCCACAGACGTCCTTCTGACTCATGGTGCAAGGAACACTAGTCTAAAATACTGCTAAGCATTATGGGAAATCATCACATTCTACTCCCCATTTTCTAGTCTTATTTTTAATTCTGGCACTATATGAGTTGTAATTCTTGTTGAATTTTATCAACAGATACAGATTTAATCTATAATTGAACACTAATATACCGCTAAGTAACAATGTTAAGACAGAAGTCACAGAGTATGGTGAAATATATGTGCTCTCTGACATCTAGAAAGTATCGGAAATATCGGCAGGTTGGTTCCGATACCCGATACTTACATTCTGCTGGTATCGGATACCGATACCGATACTGGATCGGATCTGCCCCATCCCTAATTTGAACGTCGCTAAATTAAAAAAATCGGTGATTTTGAATAAAAAATAACTAAACTGGTTTAGTTTTTAGTAAAATAAGTTAATAGTATGTGCCGCCGCTATGGTGTAGGGGATAAAGCGCGCGGCACATTCATTCATTCAACCTTTATTTAGTCAGGTAAATCTCATTGAGCCTCGAGGGCTCATTTACAAAAGCGACCTGCTACAAACTAAAGAATGATGAACAGCAATGGTAGAATTTCCTTAAACAACAAACAACAGGAAAAAAAAAAAAACATAGGAGAGAAATAGAAAGTGAAATGCAAAGTATCAAAACTAGCAAAACACCACAAGGTAGATGTACAAAATCAAAAACAAGAACATATCTGCAATGGTTTTTGCCAGGATTCCAAAAGATTCTTAAAATAGATATAAATTGGATAAATTAGATATAAATTAGATAAATTAGATATAAATTAGATAAATTAGATATAAATTAGATAAATTAGATACATAAATTAGATTGTTTGTATATTACAGTTAGAAAAATTAAGTAGAATTATTCATTTTGTGATGTAGTTTGAAGGTTATCATTGGTTGAACAACTGTGAAATAAGGGGCAGATAAAATAAGATTTCATCTTCTTTCTGCTCCCTTCATTTTATCCTAGTATTCTTGTATCTGATGAAACTGTCTTGTATTGTTCTTTAAAAATGAATGAATAAACATCAAATCAAATCAAAAACCATTTAGGGAGGTCAGGGCCGAGAGCTTCAAATCTTTTTGTATGTTCTGAGGCTGGGCCTCTCTGCAGGCATCGCGGGTTCACGTCCCAGACCAGATGAGCTTCTTTCTGCAGTGTCTCTCTCCTCTCTACCCGTTTCTCCCTCTCCCTCTACAATAAAGGCCACTAGAGCCCAAAAATGTAAAAAAAAAATAAAAAAAAAAAGTTTATAGTACAAATCAAAGGATAAATACAATAATTACATTTATTTTTTCAATTTACATTTTTTTCTTTCCATGATGACAGGGGAGGCGTGGCCTCACTTGCCTCCCCTGACCGCACGTCACTGCTAAATCTTGTCTTCCATCACAACAAATACCATCTGGTTCTGTTGGACTATTCATCTTGTGAACAGGATAACTTAAAAAATAAGGGCAGTACCAGCTCCCATTGCGGTGAGTGGCTGCATCTAGGCATAAGAAATGTCTATTGAAATTTGGGTTGCCAGAAATCCAAATCCAAGGCATTCGCTATAGATATATAAATGTGAGTTGACCACCCCAATCATTTGAGGAAATTATACTTTAATATGAGTCAAAAGTACAGTTTTCTGAAATGATTGGGTCAAAAATAAGCAACGTGCCAATTTTTATTTTGGATCTAGCTGCATCTAGATGTAAGAAAGGTTCCTATTGAAAACTGTGGTGCCACGTCAAAATTCAAGATGGCCACTGCCATATAAATATGTAAACCAGCCAGCCTTATCATTTGAGCACATTATCAGAATCAGAATCAAAATAAGCTTTATTATCATGGCACCAAAGTACAGTGAGATTATGTTCATACGGTCGTCCGAAAGATGGGCGGAGTGCATGTTGCTGCTGCTCCTAAAAGCGTGACCCCTCATATCCTTTAGACTGAAAAGGGGAAAGGCCATGAGGAAATAAATGATAGTAGTATTACAAAAAAGATATCTTCACACCTTGTCCCTATCAGGTCACGATTTAAGACGTCAAAAAACTCTACCAACAAGCACATTTATAAACGCATTACATTTGTATTCGACAGCAAGACGGTGAGATTTGTCCATGAAGCACTTCTAGATAGACCATAGTCCTGTTAAGATGTTGGTATCAGCCAGAACAGCTCTGATAAGTGTTCACAGAAGTTCTCGTGGGGGTGGGGGTGGGGGGTGCATGGAGGACACATAGAACAGAGTTAGTTTACACATATCCCAGGAGAAATTTGATGTTGGCCTGCTTCAAGGCTGAACGGGGAGTCAGATTCAGATAAGCCACAGTTGTTGATTTTTTTTAGGCAGAATGTTGTTTCTCGTCAGCCTTGAGTTCTGCTGGTACAAAGTACTTTCGATATCCAAAATGGTCAGATTTGTGGGCATTCCACTGGTCCATGCTTATTAGCTTCCTCCAAGTTCATCCCCAACATACTGACAAGTCCCAGAAGCCACAAGTGGCCTGCGATTCTCACAAATTGATGATATCTTACGGTTGAGCTCGTAAATCAGCTGATTTTGAGTGCTCAAAGCACAAACCAAACCTTCACATAGGGTGCATATGCTTTCTATTTTTTATTTATTTTTTATTGCGTAAAAGTCTAGTTTCCTCTTATGATTGGGGTGGCTGGTGGGCTAGCCATAAATTAATCTATGGTGGCCAAGGCCACGCCACCATTGGACACCCCCTTGCTCCGTCATTGCTCTTGGTGGTAGATAAAATTGCTCCCTCCACTTGCCAGCATCTGACACAATGCACCACCTTGGACAAACCAACAAACAAAAAAACTCCATCTTTTGTTCTCCACAGTGTAACTCTGACCCACTTAAATGTCTTGCACCAAAAACATTTAGGTTTATTCACATTCTTTGTTCATTTCCAGTCCAAAACAAAAACACTCATCTGGAAAACTACACACATTCATTCTTCAAGTCCCTCAGTGACAGGAGACATGGACATGCTGCCTGTTCAAAAGATGGCATTTGCCTAAAAGTCTGGCCTGAAGTCATCTGTATTTCTTTAAGAAAAGGAAGACGTGTTTTCATTGTCTTCAGCCGTGTGATCAGAGTACATGTTTAATTTATTTAGATTTTCTTTATGACATCTTTCATCACAATATGCTCCAAAGTTTTAGGTGCTATAATTTTCTAACAGGAACAAAAGAGACTCATCCTTCAAGAAGGTGGACCTGCTGTAGATAATCTGCAAACATCTCCTGACGCTCTGCAGAACTCTCCGTTACTGAGTCTGCCGTCGGCATGAACAGTTCATTTTAGAAAAACCTCAAAACCACGCTCAGCATTCCTGACTTTAACTTGAGAGTATTGTTCATTTTACAGTCGACTGTCTGGGTCAGATGTGACAAACAAAGCAAACAAAACTTATAGATTTAAAGTCACTTATTTAACTGGTGGTTGAATCGTTTCGCTGATCTAACTCTGAAGCTTTTACATGAAAAATCTTTTTGTTTTTCCTGCAGGGTTCCCGTTGGACTATTCAAGCCACAAGGATGAACCTGGCTTTTGTAAGACTTTTCCTTACCTAACACAAGCATGTCAAAATATAAAAAAACTGCTGACGTTTGCACTTCTGTATCAGTGGGTGGATTTGAGCATAAATCTGTTTTGCACCAGATGTCCCATAAAGTGAAGGAATGGTTTGAACGCTGCAGTAAATAACATTGTTTATGACTTTGATGAATCATATAGTCATCAGGTTGGGATTAACAAAGTTAAAATTTAAATTATTGTCTGTTTTATCACAGGGAGAATCCTTCGTCATTCAGCCTGATCAGATGCAGGTACGTGCGCTCTCTGCTTATTGGGCAGTTTTTCACACAAGTAATAATTTACCACTGGATGTTCAGACATAATGCGATGCTGATCCAATAGTTTATGTCAAGAAGAGAGATACAAATCATTCCATCATCTTCCACTTGTTCTGGAGTCGGGTCGTGGGGCAGCAGTTAATGCAGGGTGACCCAAACATCTTTCCACAACCTCCTCTTCCAGCTCTTCTGGGAGGACTCCGAGGTGTTCCCAGGTCAACAGATAGACTTGGTCTCTCCAGCGTGTCCTGGGTCTTCCTTGGGGTCTCCTCCCAGTCGGACATGCACGAAACAACTCTCGAGGGAGGCGTCCAGGGAGTATCCTTACCAGATGTTTGAACCACCTCAACTGGCTCCTTTCGATGTGGAGGAGCAGTGATTCTACTCTGAGTCCCTCCTGATATCCCTGTCTCTGAGGGAGAGTCCAGCTACCCTGCAGAGGAAACTCATTTCAACCTCCTGTGTCCACGATCTCAGTCTTTCAGTCTCTACCAGAGTTCATGACCAGAGGTGAGGGGAGGAACGTAGATCGACTGGTAGAGAGCTTCTCCATACAGCTCAGCTCCCTCTTCACCACAACGGACCAGCACAGAGTCCACAATACTGCAGATGCTGCACCAATACTGTTGATCTCACGCTCCATTCTTCCTTCACCAGGGAACAAAAACCCCGAGATGCTTGAATGCCTCCATTCAAAGCTCCCCAACCAACCAGGAGTGGTCAATCCACCTTCTCCACTTGAGGACCATGACCTCGGATTTGGAGGTGCTGGATCTCATCCTAGTCGTTTCGCACTCGGCTGTGAACCGCTCCAGTGAGAGCTGAAGATCACGGCACGATGATGCCAATAGGACCACATCATCTGCAAAGAGCAGAGATGAACCCTGAGGCCACCGAACCGGACTCCCTCCGCCCCCTGGCTGCACCGAGAAGTTCTGTCCATAGAAGTTCTGAACAGAATCAGTGACAACAGGCAGCCCTGGTGGAGTCCAGCTCCCACCCTGAAGGGTCCGACTTACTGCCGGCAATGGGAACCAAACCCTCGCACCGCTTGTTGAAAATACAAATACAGGTAGTCCTCGACTTATGAACGAGTTCCGGACCTACGGGCCGTTCGTAACCTGATTTTGACGTAAGTCGGAACTCATTGCACGTGTCGTTCATAAGTCCGGATTTTTGCCGCAAGTCGGAAATTGTATGCTAACGCGGCGCCGCACACCCGTTTATCGACATGAGACTGAACAAGCGTACATACTGGTCCATAAACATGCACAGAACTTTATTTGCAAACAGTTAGCTAACACATTACACCACACATTCATCTATAAACACATACCGTACCTGTACACTATTTATTGTACAACAGTACAGGCAGTGCTGGGCAGCGCTAATCCAAAAATTAGTTCTGCTATTTCTAAAGCACTTATTGATTTATTTAGGTCCGCAATTTCAAAAGCACTTATGTATTAGCAATGCTAGCGGACGCTAATGCTAACACGCTAACCGCCATTTTGAAGAGGGCAAATGCGAAATACTTTTTTTAATCCAGCAGATTTGACCATTTGAACCGGTTAAGCTCAGAAAAACCTTGTGCTATAAAGTCAGCTAAGAAATATATTTTTCTCAGCAAAGAAATAATTGTTTTTACCGTGTTTTCATGGAAAGTCCTTATCTTCTGTGGCCGTCGCGGCCGCCATTTTGAAGAGGGCAATTGGCGAAATACTTTTTAAAATCCAGACGCGTCGCGTAGGCCGCTGAGAAACATCCATAAGTTCACCCTCCATGTTAAAAACTCTTCGTCTGACTCTTCGAAAACAAGCAATAAGGCTGCAGAGTAACACACTGGCTGCTAACTGAGAGCGCTCGCTCTAGCAAAGAGACTGAGGGGACGCTTTTTTGTCACGGACCACATCCGGCGCTGACAGGATATGGTCTGTTAGCAGTCGTCCGGGCCTGTAAATAAGTTTTTTCGTTTTTACTGATAGATAATTAGTTATTAACGGTACTGCATTTTAAATAAAAATAGCGCAAATCCGCTTATGAATTATAAAAGTTAGTCAAACCGCTGTAACGCTGATAAATTGTTTAGGTACGCTATAAGCGGATTAGCGCATTAGCGCTCCCTAGCGGTCTGGCGCCCACCTTTGAGTACAGGTAGTCCCCGACTTACGAGCACATCGACTTACGAGGTTCCGGACTTACGAGCTGACTAACGAACAGTAAAGTTGTACAGAACATACAGAAAATACAGCACTGGTATGTGTTTTTAGATAAAAGTGTGTTAGCTAACCATTTGTAAACAAAGTTCTGTTTATGAACCAGTATGTACGTTTGTGTTGAAAAACGGGTGTTCGTAGTAGCGCTAGCATACATTTTCCGACTTATGACCGAAAATCCGGACTTGCGAGCGACACGTGTTTCGGGTTCCGACGTACGAGATTTCGTGTTACGAGCACCTCATAGGAACGGAACTCGCTCGTAAGTCGGGGACTACCCGTACTGTTCTGCACGCGTTCGTAATTCCTTTAGTAAGTCCGAGTTGCCGTAAGTCGAGGGCGCCGTAAGTCGAGGACTCCCTGTAAATACAAAAAATAAAGATTTTAGAGCTTTCAGAGCCTTGTAGACAAACCAAAACCAAAAGACAAACGGACACTCATGAATTAATATTTACTTCTTGAATTATTTAGGAAAATATCAGTATTTTTTGAATACTTTCGTATTTTCTCTCGTTCTGCACCTTTTATTTTTAAATCACATTACTTTTAAATTTGTAGAATTGATGCTTTTTACGCTCTTTAGAGTTTGTAATCACCAGAAATAAAACCGATCTCAAAGTGCCTGTAGTTTGCCCCACACGTGGTTGTATAAACTTACTTTGCAACCAAATGAAGCTGTTTTAGATTTAGTCAAGTCATCTTTATTGATACAGCAGCACAGTTTAAAACAGATAAACTGTTATCAAAGTTTCAGTTTAGCCTGCAGCCGACTCGTTGGGAGTTCTCGATAACGAGGGTCGAGCTGACCGATAAGAACACGGAGAGCGTGGGAGCCTCTCTGCTTCCTGTCGCACAACAACAACAACGAAGCATATGATGTGTTGAATCAACCAACACTGATCATCTGTACAGGGAATGATCTAACAAATCACGCAGCAGCCAGCCTTGTTTAATGAGTTATTTAAAATTCACAGCTGGTCTTCAGTAACTGTACGGAGAACACAGCTCATTTAAAACAGTCTGTCCTCTTCTGATTGGCTACTCATCACATTTACTTCATCAGGCTTCCTTCATACCAGATGATGACCTCATCATACATCTTCATGACCTTTAGAATGTGGTTGGACAGTCAGAAAACTTCCTTCAGACTAAGGGCAACCATGATGCTGAGCTGCTCTGCTATCACTCTTTTGGACCATGTCAGGATGCAGATATGATAATATCTGTACTTGGTTACTTCCACGACCATGTCACTGTCTGAGCCTTATCGTGAGGCCAGTTACTTTAGGATGGAGCCACTCGGGTGCATTCAGGCTCGACTGCCACCACACCCTCCCATGCTGCACCTTAATATGCTGCTAACTTCAGCTGTAGAAGTTCTGTGCATCAAATCCTCCACAGCCTGTCATACTTTCATATGCAATGAGGATTTTGCCCCTGAAGACACAAAACCCTGCCAGCATCATCCACCTTCTGACGGCATGGTCATCATGCAGAGGAAGAGGGCCTAACGCGTTATTGTCCTTTGCAGAATCTTTTTTTTTTTTTTTTTACATTTGTACTCCTGCCATGCTAGTTGTTGCTACACACTTTGGAGATGTCAAACTCACATTCATCTGACGATAAACTGAAAAAACACATTTGTTTTGAGGGGCAACTTTCCAAAAAGGATAAATAAATCTCTAAATGTCAAACATTTAAACTAAAATGCTGAAGTATGAACACATTTCACAAACTATCTTATTTATGTGTCAAAAAAACTGATTACTGAAAAACAATTTAAAAAAGCATTAACTTTTTTGAAAAGCTGTGCATTGTGGGATATGTACTGTAGTTTGTGGAGATTATGCATCGTATATGCTCTTGATCTTGTGCGTCAGATTTGTCGCCATTGTAGATAAACTACCATCGCAGCATCGTTCTGCAGTTGTGCCCTGCTGCAGAGTGAAGAGGGTGATATTGTCCATCTGTGCATGTTGTGATATCTTTAAAAAGAAGAGATACTGGTACTGACTTCCATTTTGGTATGTGGCATCTACAGTAGGTGTAAAACAGGTCCCTATCAAAAACTGGGCTGCCACATCAAAATCCAACCGGCCACCCTGATCACGTGAGGAAACAGATTTTTAGATTTTATATTGCTTTAAAGTATACTGTAGTTTCCTGAAACGCTTGAGGTGCTGGTTCTGCTGGTGGATAAAACTTATCCCTCCACTCAGCAGGATCCATCACTCTGCGCTACAAGCAATACATAATAATAAACCACCTCTGTTTTTATTTATTTATTTATTTAATTTATTCATTTCAATTTTAAAACACAAAGACAATTTCAAATTAATTAAAAAACATAATATGAAAGGCAGCAGAAGAAGAAAAAAATCTTATCATATTTTTCATATTCTTATCATATTGTAATGCTTTGTATGTTGGTATTAATCAATCCTCCATCTCCAGATTACAGCTTGTACAGAACTCTGCCGCGCGCCTTTTGACCAACACACGAAAATATGAACACATCACTCCTGTCCTGTCCTCTTTACACTGGCTCCCGGTTCAGTTCAGGATACAGTTCAAGCTGCTCCTGTTTGTTTTCAAAGCTCTGAATGGACTTGCACCTCTGTACATCTCAGAACTTTTGAAAGCCCATCAGCCCAGCAGAGCTTTACGATCTGCCAGTCAACACCTGCTGGAGGTGCCTCACTCAAGGTACAAACAATGGGGAGACCGGTCATTTTCTGTTGCCGGCCCTAAAGCCTGGAACAGTCTCCCCCTTGAGCTGCGTGCCACCTCTGATCTGACTCTGTTCAAAACCAGACTGAAGACACACTTGTTCAAAAAAGCTTTCAGTGTGTAACTTTTATTATTTTTGGTATTTTAGTATGTAGCATTTTTTATTTCCATTGCCTTTTTATTTCCTCTAGTTCAAATAAGCTTCCAGTGTGCAACTGTTATTACTTTTGGGATTTTAATATGTAACATTTTTTATCTACATTGCCTTTTTATTTCCTCTTGTTCAAAAAGTTTTAGTTTGTAGAATTTTTTTATTTCCATTGCCTTCTTTTATTGCTGTTGTTTCTTATTCTATTTTCATTGATTTATTGTTCCAGTTTTTTTCATCCTTTTATCCTGTTAAGCACCTTGGTCAATGCAAGGCATTGTTGGAAGGTGCTATACAAATAAAGTTTATTATTATTTATTATTATTATTATTATATTTGCTCCTTCTTAAACAAAATAAATTCAAACTATCTATTCAAATAATAATCATCTATAAATAATATAACAAAATACATAACTCATCAAAATTTATTGTTTATAATTAATTTGATATTAACTAACTTATATGTATCTTTTCAACAAAATAGTCTTAATCTTTTTCTTAAATATAAACATTGACTTCACTTTTTTTTTACATCGTTATACGTAATACCCACTTGAACATGGTGCACTAAAAACAGCTTGCGTTGCCGGTTCAATTCCAGTCCAGAGAGACAGTCGTCTCGTGCAGCTGCTGCGTCTCTTTAGCTGTCTCCTTCCTGCCTGAAGCCTCCGTTCACACAGCTGCGACGTTCATCAGACATGAACTAATAAAGTACAAACTGTGAAGCTTGTTGGAATATTGTGGCTAGTCGTGACAGTTTGTGTCGGGCCGATAAAGGTGTTAAAGTTTGACGTGTCTGTAAATGATTGTGATCTATTAAAATCATATAAATGACAGTGATCTGTTGAGGCGCTGCCCTGAAAGCTGCAAGATTCTTCTTGAATAAGATAAACTCCCTTTTTTTTTAAAAACAAACTTCTGTGCAGTCCAAACGCTTTCAGGTGTTTTGTAAAGAAAACCGATGTTGTAGTGTCATCATGTTTATGGCTGCTTATTGCCGCCGTCGTCCCATCATTTTACAGCCACTGGGACCACTTTGATTTTATGAGTTTGGGGAAGTTTTATAGAATCGTTTTAAAGTTAATGTTTTCTCTCTGCTGTCTAGATGCTGAACGCTCTGATGATCCTGCTCTTCGTGCCCATCTTTGACCTCGTCGTGTATCCGCTCGTTGGCCTGTGCCGAGTCAACATCACGTGAGCAAAGCCCTCTTGTTTTGGAGACGCCCGTCTTTATGACAGCCCGAGGCTTTTAGAGGCAGACTAACAAAAAAAAAAAAACTACGTGACTTCACGCTGAGACACAAAGGCTGCAACTCATTTAACTCTTTAGGTCTTTGAACATCCTGCAGGTTTCTTAAAGCAAATCCAACCTTTATTTTAATTATAAAGACAGCATTCAAGAACAAAAATAACTAAATCTAAGGATTCTGCAGGTATAAAGAGAATTTATTTTAATGTCAGAAGGAGTTGTCCAGTTTAGGCCTGAGATTTGTTTCTTTATCAAGCAGGAACTTATTTACCGTATTTTCCGGAATATAGGTTGCGGCTTTTTATCATTTTTGTATGCCCTGCGAACTATATTCAGGTGCGACCTATATATGGATTTTTATAAAATAAGCTGATTTGTAATAATTTATTAACAAAAATTAAACTGAGAAACGATTTCAGGTCTTTAGAAGAATAATTACGCACACGTCTTAAAAGATGGGCCGAGTGCACGAAGCCGCATGTCGGCACCGCTACAAAGGCGAACTCAAGACAGAATTTGCAGTTTTTCTCTCACCACTCACCATCAGAGCTTCTGTTCTCACTAATGAACATTAATAAAACAGCTACGCTCAAAGCTCAATTTATGTGTTCACAATTGCTTCCTAGATGTGGAAAATGGATTTAAAATGCATTCATTTCTAAATTTTGATGGGTTTGATGCATTTTTAACATGCAGGAAAGTGTTTTAACAAAACTGTGTTTTTTGTTTTGATGTCCAGAGGACCAGACTTAGCTTTTTTAGATTTTTCTACCTGGATTATTGAGAATGCATCAGGGTATTTAACAAAACAGTTGAATAAATGTTTTAAAACGTGCAATCACTGATCAGTTTTTTAATGTGTAATGCACTTAAATGTTAGTAAAAGGACAATTAATTTAATGTACATATTTTTATAATTTATTTATTCTTTGCACTAATACAAAGAAAAAAGTGGACTTTTGGAATGAGTATACTGGTCTGGCCCCCTTGAGATCAGATTAAGCTGTATGCGGCCCCCAGATCAAAATGATTTTGACACCCCTGATCTAGGTGAAAGAAAGGCCACTATCAAAAAATGATGTTGCTATCAAATTCCAAGATGGCGACCACTGACCACCTCAATCATTTCTAGTTTTTATATAATAATAATAATAATAATGAATTTAATTTGTAACGCACTTTTCATTAACAAAAATCTCAAAGTGCTAGTGCTATATTGCTTAAAAGTATAGTTTCTTCAAACGATTGGGGCGGCCCAACATTAACGGGTGGCCACCCCACCTGCTCCACCGTTGCATCTGTTTGTGGATAAAATGGCTCCAGTGTCTGTCACTCTGTGGTGGCGTGGACAAGCAGAAAGTTAAACCTACACCCACTTGAATGTCTTGCACCAAAAACATTTAGGTTCACTGTTCAATTCCAGCCTAGAAAAACGCTCTGTTGAAACATCTCAGTGACGAGGGACATGTGTGACATTGCACTGCTTGTTAACTTGGAGGTGAAGTCAAAGCAGGTGAGGATCCTCAGGACTGTTCGGACAAAACTGACTGTTTTACTGACTGTTCTTCCTTCAGGCCTCTCAGGAAAATGGCCACGGGGATGGTTTTTGCAGCCCTCGCCTTCGGAGCAGCCACACTGGTGGAGGTCAACGTCGTGGTAGGTTTGGTCAGAAGTCACGAGTTGTGCCGTTTTCTCCAAAAACTCTTTCGTTTACTGTCATAGTTAAATGCAGACAGGCGCAGAGTCGTCATCATCTCTGTACGGTGCATTGTTTCTGACTCTGTTATGGTTTACAGGCGCATTTTAACAAATTACCCATAAGCATCAACATTACTAGAAATAAAGGCTTGACATGTTTCACTCTGTGTGTGATGAATGTTTGAGTTTCACTTTCTGAAGTGATTGACAAAAATATGGAACTTTGTCACCGGATTCAAATTTTCTTTCGATGTACCTGCTCCTTCCATGATGAATGTTTCTCTGAAGTGCTAGAAGTCAAGAGATGCTGCTCTGATATTCAGCCCTGTTCCTCCTGTTAGAAAACGGTGGTGGAGCCAGCCCCTGCAGGGGAATGTCTCCTGCAGGTGGTTAACCTGGTCGGAGGAGACGTCCAAGTGACTGTTCCTGACAGCAGCCTGTTTCCAGACACCATCCCACACCTGCAGGTAGTCTTCTCACAGTGTTTCCCTAACATGCTGGCCTGAACAACGCCAGGCAGATGTTTCACTGATGCAGCTTTCTGTATACAAGTACAAGTACCCAGACATCAGCTGGATACAAGTACATACTTGTACTGGAAGTACTCAAAATAATTGGTAATCCACTAAATTTGAGAAGTGCTTAAATTTAGTATTTTGAAAGTGATTATGACTGCAATTGTTCCTTTTATAATTGATTGTTGGGATTTATTACTTTGTCTTGAAAAAAAATTATCTTTAACGATGAAAGCCTGTCTGAATCTAAAAAAGAGGCTAGAAAACTGACTTCAACACCTACACACTGATAAACTGTTTGATTTAAGTGTAGGCTGCAACAAAACAGATAAAATAAAATCTGTGACACATTTTGAATCATTTCTTTCTTTAGATTTTACTTAAAACTGTGACTGTACATCAGAGGTGTCCAAAGTGCGGCCCAGGTGCCATTTGTGGCCCATGGAGTGATTTTGTGCGGCCAACATTTGCAGTTAAAGAATGGAATAATTTTAGCCCCTAGGCTTAAGAGACTGATGCAGAAGTAGACCTGTTACTAATTAAATGGTGATATTTTTCTATAACATTTTTAGGGTTAACAGCAATATATATAT
>JBBPBX010003570.1:44040-54939 GCA_038048925.1 Garcialebias charrua
GTTCAAAATATTCATTATTACAGTCCATATACCTGAAATGTATCGGATCGGAAAGTATCAGTATTTATCGATACCCAGATTTAAGTATCGGATCGGAAGTAAGAAATGTGGATCGGTATCCTAATTATTATGTCTGAAAAGTATAAGATTTTAATAGGATTTTTTTCACCTCCATTTCCTAATGTGTCTAATGTCATTACTTTTTGTCTGTCTAGCAGATCTCACTTGTAAATGAGTCTTCGAGGCTCAATGTGACTTATCTGTCTAAATAAAGGTTGAATGAATGAATATGTGAGTTCACATCAGCAGTTGTGCTCTGTAGAGCTGTCTGGAAATGCTCCTGTGCGTAAGGTATGGCAAGCCAAATGGCCCATTAATAGCCACTTTTACCACATGTCTGGCTATTAATGGGCCACTTGGCTTGCCATATTGATGAAGACACTTCATCCCCGTGGGACATGCCATTCTGCTGGGCAGGAGCGTGTGCGTGAGCTGGTGCAGCTGTAATATCCACTCCACAGGCTGGGCAACGTGTCCTCTTGTTGTATTTTTAATAAATAATCAAAGATAAAAACGACTTTGGACTTTTGGGGGCAGAGATTTGAGTTGCAGGATCTGAGCAAACTGTTGCTGGAACGCACCTGGTCACGATGAGGGAGTTCCCGGATCTTGTTCCGGCAGGATCCTGCTCACACAAAGCACTGGGTGTGCAGCTATGGGTAAAAAGGCTACCGTCAAATTTTGGGTTGTCACATCAATATCCAAGATGGCTGCCATCATATACAGTATTTAAATATGTAAAGGAAGAAACTATGCTTTCTAGTTTTTATTTTGCTTAAAAGTATAGTTTCCTCAAATGATTGGGGTGACCCTTGGGCCGAAGATTACTGTATAACAAATGGGCCAAGGCCACCATTGGCCACCCCCTGGCTCAGCTATTGTTCCTGGTGATGGATACAATTGCTCCCTCTAGTTGCCAGGATCCACCTCTCCTCCATTTTGCACCAAAAATGTTTACCGTATTTTCCAGTGTATAGGTCGCACCTTTTATGGGTTTTTTTCAAGGCCTGCGACCTATACTCAGGTGCAATCTATATATGGCTTGTTATCACTTTCAACGAAACAAATTTTTAAATCCAGCTCATTTCCCAATTACGTTCATTTATTAAGGAAAAGTTCAGCTCAGACATATATTTGCTATAATTTTTATAATAATAATAATAATGAATTAAATTTATAACGCACTTTTCATTAATGAAAATCTCAAAGTGCTAATTTTTATCAAACAAATACAGGTAGTCCCCGATTTACGAGCGCTCTGATCTGCGAGGTTCCAGACTTACGAGCTGCGAATTTTTGGAAAAAACGAAAAAAATACTGAGTTTTCATGTGTTTTTTCACCACAGTTAGTTAGCTAAGCATATGGACACACGTTTCCGATCATTTTTATGCACTCATAAGCAGTTTTTGGATGAAAATAGAGTGTTTGTAGTCGCGCTAGCGAAAACCGTTCCAATTTACGAGCGAAATTCCGGATTTACGAGAGAAATGGCGGCCGTTCCAAATTACGAGATTTCCGGTTTACGAGCGCCTCGTTGTAACGGATCTCGCTCGTAAATCGGGGACTACCTGTAATTGTTTTTAAGTGTTAATCTTCTTACAAGCCTTGCTGTGCGCTCCTGTGGCAGACATTTGCAGCAGAGCTAAACGTAGGTGCGACCTATCTAGGGATTTTTCCAATCTATTGGTGATAATAATTATGGATTATAATATTTTGTTAGTTATGTATAGAGCTCATAAAAATCAACTGCCTGTAAATATCCAAATGCATTAATTGTTAAACGGCGAAGCTGTTATAATCTTAAGGGAATAGAAGTATTTATTAAACCACAATACAGGACCAGTTTAAAGGGTCGGTCAACCTCAATTCAAGGAATTGGCTTATGGAATGTCTTGGAGACTGAAGTCAAAAATGCAGCAACAATGATTACATTTAAGAAAATGATAAAAAGTGGACTATTGCAAAGATATAAATGAAATACAGTTGTGTATGTTGCTTTGTAGTTCGATATTTTTTTGGCAAATTGTTTCTTGTTTTTTATTGGTTAAAGTTGATTGTTGTTTGATTTGATGGACTGTAAGAGGGGGCAGTTAAAATAAGATTTTTTCTTCTTACTGCCACCCTTCATTTTATGTATGTGTTGTATATTTATTTGATGTGAAATGTTGTATTGTTTTGTTTTTTTATATATAAAATGAATGAATAAACTAAACTAAATAATTGGACAATGCGACCTATACACCAGAAAATACTGTACTCGGTTCAACTCCAGTCCAGAAAAACACTCATCTGGAAAACTACACTCGCTCTCCAATCCCTCAGCGACCGGGGATGTCGGCGTTCTGCAAAATAATCTGTAATTAACCATAAACTTGCTTGTTGTTTATTTCAGTGTTTTGTTTTCCCTTCAGGCTCCGACCAACATGAAGTCCGTCCTGCAGGCCGGCTGGCTGCTCACGGTTGCGTTCGGGAACGTGATCGTGCTGATCGTGGCCGAGGGCGCTGGGCTAGAACAGGTAGAGCTTTGTGGGACAGTGAAGGCCACATTCATCCAACCACAACAGACGTTTCCTCTAACGGCTTCACTCCTAATTTCAACTTGTGATATTTTCTCAGTGGAAAGAGTTCCTGCTGTTTGCCGGCCTCCTGCTGGGCGTTTGCATCATCTTCTCCATCATGGCCGCCTTCTACACGTACGTCAACCCCGAACAGCTGGACAAGGTTTTCCTGGAGGACTCGGAGAAGGACGAATACGACGACATGAAGAAGAAAGACCTGCTGATGAAGGGAACAGGAAAGAGCACCAGGCTGTAATTCAGAGCAATATTTTAGTTCGGCTGCTTTCTGACGTACGTCTTGTGGAAAAGACAAACAGATGTTTGACATTTCTTTGCTGTTTTGAATTCCAGTGTTTGTGGCATTGTTCACATAAATTCACTCCACTGTTTATAATATACACAAAACACATACCGTATTCATGCTCATTCAGAATACAGAGTTTAACAGATATAAAACATGTGATTGTCTGCGTAAAGATTAATGTAGCTGGTAAAGTTTAGAATCTATATTTGTTTTTTTTGTCATATGAATCTATTAGAACACCAGAAAAATAAGTTTACAGTTTCTAAAAGAGAATCTTACAGCGTCTGTGACATGATTTTGTAACAATGCATTAAATTGACCAACATAAATATCTTGTATCATTCAGCTATGTTCGTTTTTGCAAACAAAATGATAAATCAATTTAATTTTGATTTAAAGTGATTTTAAACTTTGCGCCGTGTTTATTCACGGGAAATCTGATTACACGCGAATGCAACATCTGTGACGTAGTATCGGGCAGAGGGCTCTGGTATTAGGTACGTCTCTTGAACGCCCCTTTTACATATTAATTTTGTTTGACAAACAAAATTTGTTTGCAAAAACTAACATAGCTGAATGATACAAGATATTTATGTTGGGCAATTTTATGCATTGTTACAAAATCATGTCACAGACGCTTTAAAGAAAAAGGGTTTAAATATCTAATGTTGTCCCGAACAGCTTACTGGAGCACACTGAATGAACTACTGTTTGTATCTTTTGTAAAACTTTCCAATTGATTAATTTGCATTTTATTTGCAATGGGAGCACTTCAAATACTTTCTGAATTCAATACGAACATGAGCTTCTTGTACATGTGCTGTAAGAAAAAACAAAACAAAACAAAAAATAACTCAAATGTAAAACTACCTGATTCACTCTGAGCTTTATGACCATAGTTTATGGTTTTTATTCAGGGAAAAGTAAATTATGCTGCTCCCTATAAACTATTGAAAAAAAAAAATGTAACTGTGATGCTAAAACTTCTTATATTTGTTGTTTTAAATTAAAATTAAAATGTGGAAACCTATCCTTTTCACAGTTCTCCACATATTTTTGAATGCCTTGTTAGAAATGTGAGCAGTGGCAGAAAACATTTGACCATCGTTTTTATTTCAGCTTTAAACATTGAAATCTTTTTGATCACGTTAGTGCCAATATTCATCATTGAAACGAACACCCAGGAAACAAATGTAAGCTTCCCTGGAATATTGTCGTGAATTATTTGTTTTATTAGAATAGTAAGTTGATTGAGACGGTTGTTTTTCTTTTCCTGGAAGACCCAAATGGGATTACCGTGTTCAGAGAAACAACAGCAGGACATGTGCTTGATGATGCTCCTCACACCTGAGGTCCTGTTAGGACTTCAACAAGACAAAAGTCTTTGTGACATTAAAGCGAGACGTGGGGGGTTGGAGTATAAACGTCTGCAGACACAGATTCTTGTTTTTGGTTTAGTTTTCCCCACAGCTTTCTTTAACGACAGTCCCCTGGGAGCGTTCGTCAGGTGATGATGAGACACGATCTCCTCGGCGTCTTTTCAGGAGAAGCTCGGTGACACGACTCGTGATGTCAGGATGCACCAGACACTCCAACAGGTCGTTAGTGGTTATCAACGGGAGTCCTTTATTATTCTCTGCGGTCTCGCGCTCCTGTGCAGCACAGTCACGTGCACGTTTCCTGGCAGACTCTGAACCGACAGCGCAGTCCTCCTGAGACGCAGCACGGTTTGTGGAAGTGTTGATCTCTCCATCGTTGGGCGCCGTCTGCTTCAGCTCATCTCGCTGACAGCAGACGAGGAGGAGGTGTGGTCCAAGTGAAGAGGCGCTGAAGGCCGCAGAAGCCTCTGCCCCGTCTCGGTTCGTCTTTGTTTTCAGAGCAGCCCTCGGCTTGTCGGGGGAAAGGCTCCTCTTTCTGTGAGCACAGCCCGACACGGCCAGGTTCAGGTACCGCATGTTTTCACTATGGGAGGCCTTTTCTTCCTGCCACAGGAGGAAAAACCACAAAACATTTACTTCAACATAATTAGAACACAAATGTACATTTATTAAAACCCAAATTTTAAATGAGCTCTTTGTTTAGAAAATCTGTTTTTCCTAAGCTTGTATTACAAGATGCACAAATATTAACACAAATAAGCTGACAAAAATGTATGAAGACCCGCTACAATTTATGTATATTGTGGTCATCTCAAACTTTGATGAGATAGAAGTTTTAAATATATGAATAAAAAACTACAACAAACAAAAACTATGGCATAAAAAAGGCAAAGTGTATTTATCTACAAAGAACTAGCTGTAGAGTATAATCATGTCTTGGTATGTGTCTAGTCCACAGTATGTCAAAGTTAAGGCCCGCGGGCCAGATCCGGCCCGTGAATTAATTATTTATGGCCCCCTGGATGATACTGAATTACTATTAGAAACGGCCCGCAGGCCACAGCCGTCCGCTTGTGTTTTGCACGCACCAACACTACATTCCCCACAATGCAACGGTAGTAAGGATGGGGCCGATCCGGAGTCGTGTCTCATGAACCCAGAGTAATAAGACCCGCCTCACGTCACATTCAGGAAATCCATTTCATAGTTTGCAGCTAGCTACAGCGTGCAGACTGAGTGAGTAGCACTTTAGCTAACAGCTAGCCAACTTTTCATCGTAACATGTCCGCTGTGTGGAAGTATTTTACACTAAACGTTGCCAAGACTAACACATTCCAGCCTATTGGAGAGGAAAGATTTGAACCAGTCCAGGACTGTGTCGAGGTCGTGGAGTCGGTCTCTGCGACACAGTCCTGGACTGGTTCAAATCTTTCCTCTCCAATAGGCTGGAATGTGTTAGTCTTGGCAACGCCACGTCCCAGACAGTTTGTGTCTCCTGTGGTGTCCCTCAGGGGTCGGTTCTGGGGCCCCTGCTGTTTTCCCTTTACATGCTGCCTTTAGGTCAAATTATTAATCAGTTCAACATTTCTTTTCACTGTTATGCCGACGATACACAGCTTTACATCAGGACTGGAGCATCCTCATCTTCCACCTTGTCATCTCCATCTTCACTCACTGCCCTCTCTGCCTGCCTGGAGGCAATTAGGGCATGGATGAATCAGAACTTTCTTCAATTAAACTGCTCCAAGACTGAGGCCATACTGATTGGCACCCCTCACCAGGTACAAACATCTCCTATAACAACACTTTCCTTTTCTGGACAAGACATCCCCCTCTCCACCTCTGTTACTAATCTTGGAATAAAAATGGACTCCAATCTTACATTTGAAAATCACATTAAGCATCTGTTTAAAACTTGCTTCTTCCATCTTCGAAACATCTCCAGACTTCGCCCATCCCTAACTTTTTCCGATGCTGAGAAGCTCGTCCATGCTTTTGTCTCCTCCAGGCTCGACTACTGCAACTCCCTGTTTATTGGAATCCCTGGCAAAAACCTTCAGAAACTTCAATATATTCAAAACAGTGCAGCAAGGATCTTGTTGAGAGTTCGTAAATTTGAACATATTACGCCCATTCTCCATAACCTTCATTGGCTTCCTGTCGCCTACAGAATTCAGTACAAAACTGCTCTCATTACACATCAATGCTTACACGGAACTTCACCAGATTATCTGAAGGATATTCTTATTCCATACTCATCCACCCGCTCGCTGCGGTCACAGAACAGCAATCTCCTTCACATTCCGAGAACCAAATTAAGGACCATGGGAGACCGGGCTTTCAGTGTGGCTGCCCCCCGTCTGTGGAACTCTCTTCCTGACTGTCTAAGAGCCCCACAGTCTGTGGTTGACTTTAAGAGCGGCTTGAAGACCTTCCTTTTCGACCAAGCATACTCTGCCTCCTCATGATTCTACTTTTGATCTTGGCTGATATTGTTATTGATTTTAATTGTTTTATTATTTGTTTTATTGACATTTAATTCTGTTGCTCCTTGTAGCACTTTGAGATTTTCATTAATGAAAAGTGCGTTATAAATTGAATTCATTATTATTATTATTATTATTACTAAACACCACAAGACAACAACGTGCAATGTCTGCAGAGCCATAGCACCACATTAAACCACGGTCAAGTTAGTTTTACGTTGGACATTCGAGCTCTGGGGCTTCAGCGGGACGCCACTCTCGCCGAACCAAAACAGGGAGACCGACCGCGGCCAGCTGCGTCCAGTCCGACCCGCTGTCTGACCGTCTCGTAGGAGGGACAGGCTGAGAGCGGCTGACCGAAATCAGAGCGCCCATCCCGGATTGAACAATAAAAACACACCGCTGAAGCCACGGAGCTCAAATGTTCACAGAGAAGTTGCTAAACTTCATCATAATTAATGACCAACAGCTGTCAGCTGTAGAAAATGAAGGATTTCACAGCTTGATACTTGCAGCCAACAGTAAACAATCATAAAAAAGCATATTAATTAAAAATCGTTAAGAAAACTGTACAAAAAACAACGAAACATAAATAGCTACATTATAAAACAATGTAAAATACTAAAAGCAGGAACATGTCTGTGTTGGTTTATGCCAAGAACTTAGCAGATGTAAAGCTATTTAATATTTTATTTAATTCATTTATTCATTCATTTAAAAGAGATGAAATAAAACAAATTAATCAAAAAGAAAATGGTGAATGAAAAGAGTGCAGAAAGAAGAAAAAAAATCTTATATCACCCCCTTATAATAAACATTGAACCAGTCCGGCCCTTGGCTTGTAGCAAATTTGTTTTTTTGGCCCTCTGTGTATTTGACTTTGACACCCCTGGTCTAGTCTTTCCAATCAGTTTAATCCAAACTGTTCTTGAAAATTCTACTAAAAACACTAAAAACAATAAAAAGTCTAGGTGTTGGCTTAGAATTCAAACATTTCAAATCTCAAAGCAGATGAGCGTCTGTGTGCATGGAAACCAAAAAAACCTTAAGGCCCATAATGCAACTTTCAGGACTTAAAGGTATTAGTGACTAATATATAGGAGCTCTTATTTCAGAGGAAAGGTTCTACAGCTGTACAAAGGTTCTACAGCTGTACAGATGTTCTATCTGTTGAGTCCGGAGATGTTTTAGCAGGACGCAGAGAGCTGCACATGATTAGACAGCTAGGCTCATTGTTTGGTTGATCAAATCCCACAGAAAGAATTTCCTCTGTATTGACCAAAGAGCATTTTTCAAATGCACTACTCCCATGTGGAGTTCCTCACGGGTTCATATTAGGGATGCACCGATCCACATTTCTCACTTCCGATCCGATACCGATACTTATTAACTGAGTGTCGACCGATACCGATACTTTTCCGATCCGATACTGTTTTTAGTTTTTTCAGCTTTAGCTGGACAAACTATTGGTTGTAACTATTGGTTATAATGGGAAAGACAACAAAATCAACTCTCTTATTGGTTAAGGGGAGTGGCTGTGTTGTCTTTCCCATCATGCTTAGCGCTTTTTTAGTTTTTTCAGCTGCACCATGAGTAAGGAGGACATGTGTGTGGTATACTTGCCTCCTGTCCTGTGTGCTGTTAAAGTCAGTGGGTTCCCTATTGTAAGGCTTAAGAGTGTCTTCATTGGGTTTATCTCACACAATGTTAAGAAGGGCAGTCACAGAATGTGATTGAACACAAGTGCTCTCTGAAGCTGGATCGGAAAAGTATCGGCAGGTTGGATCCGATACCCGATACTTAAATAATGCTGGTATCGTATACCGATACCGATACTGGATCGGCCCCATCCCTAGTTCATATTAGGGCCTGTCCCGTTCTTACTCAACATGTTGTCTTTGGGATGCATTAACATAAGATCTCTTCTTATTGTTATGCAGACAACATTCAAATCTACCTGCTCTTAGAATTTTAATCTAAGGATTCTTTGCAACTTTTGCTGCACAGCTTGGGTGATGATGACAACACGGATGAATTTAATGTTCTTAACCTAAAGAAAACAAGACAGATCATTTTAGAAACTGGTTTTTAGAACGAGCTTGAATCCCTTCTTGGGACCTTGAGGTAATCTGTGAAAAATCTTAATGTGATAAATGACAGTTCATAATAAATCAAATCATAATTACGGTAGGTTTTTGTTGCATGCAGCCAAGCGACCAATAACAGCGTGACATAGCATCAACATATTACAGGTACACCAGATTTGGTCTCATATGGCTTCCTGTTCATTACAGGATCAATTTAAAAATGTTACTGATAAAAAAAAATTATTGACATGGGCTGGCCCCAGTTTATTCCAAGGATCTTTTACACTACTATGCTCCAGCAAGGGTTCACAAACCAGACGCTCCTAAATGTCCCACAAACCAAATCAGTGGCTAGTTTGACTCTGTGGAACAACATACCAATTTTTTATTGACTTTTAGTCATTGCATTATTTCCCCTGTTTTATTGAAATGATGTGTCTTTTTTTTTCTTTTTCCGTTTGTTTACTGCGGTTCCCAACCCTGGTCCTTGAGGACCACCACCCTGCATGTTAGTTGTTTCTCTGCTCCAACTCACCTGATTCAGTGATTAAATTACTTCATTAAGTTCAGCAGAAACCTGTTAATCATCCTTTCATTCAAATCAGGTGTGTAACCTGGATTTTATTAGTTTTGCTCCTACATGCTGAAAAAGGGTGAGTAGCACAAAAACACTCTGCTCTCTGCCGTTTATTATAACTGACATTTATTACAACTGACATTTATTACAACTGTTGTTATTTATTATAACTGTTATTTATTATAAATGTTGTTATTTATTATAACTGACATTTATTATAACTGTTGTTATTTATTATAACTGACATTTATTATAACTGTTGTTATTTATTATAACTGTTGTTATTTATTATAACTGTTGTTATTTATTATAACTGACCTTTATTATAACTGTTGTTATTTATTATAACTGACATTTATTATAACTGTTATTATTTATTATAACTGACCTTTATTATACCTGTTGTTATTTATTATAACTATTATTTATTATAACTGACATTTATTATAACTGTTATTTATTATAACTGACATTTATTATAACTGTTATTTATTATAACTGACATTTATTATAAAACTGTTATTTATTATAACTGACATTTATTATAACTGACATTTATTATAACTGTTATTTATTATAACTTATTTATTATAACTGACATTTATTATAACTGTTGTTATTTATTATAACTGACATTTATTATAACTGTTGTTATTTATTATAACTGACATTTATTATAACTGACCTTTATTATAACTGTTGTTATTTATTATAACTGACATTTATCATAACTGTTGTTATTTATTATAACTGACATTTATTATAACTGTTGTTATCTATTTATTATAACTATTGTTATTTATTATAACTGACATTTATTATAACTGTTATTTATTATAACTGACATTTATTATAAAACTGTTATTTATTACAACTGACATTTATTATAACTGTTGTTATTTATTATAACTGTTATTTATTATAACTGTTGTTATTTATTATAATTGACATTTATTATAACTATTGTTATTTATTATAACTGACATTTATTATAACTGTTATTATTTATTATAATAACTGAATTTATTATAACTGTTATTTATTACAAGATACAAGATACAAGATACAAGATAGGTTTATTAACATTGCATCAATTTTCACCGATACAGCGTAAATATGTAATTGCAGTCATCGAGGAGAGAGTATAAGTGCAATAAGCTGCAGCTTATCAAAACACATGACATGTTTATCAACACATGATATGCTCATAGCGCGGCCGCTCTCATCTGTCCCCAGATGAAGGTCAAAGGTAGGCATTTATTATAACTGTTGTTATTTATTATAACCGACATTTATTATAACTGTTGTTATTTATTATAACTGACATTATAAATGTTGTCATTTATTATAACTTACATTTATTATAACAGTTGTTAATGTTGAAAACTTTGGACTGCAGCTGCCTGTATTGCGCATGTGCGATTTCACACTTGTGGAGTATTTCACT